>JBAMJV010009761.1:0-45312 GCA_037951105.1 Echinarachnius parma
ACTCTTTGTACAAATTCTATGGCAGTGAGATTATATAGTTCCCCGTCCATGTGGACATTTACGTAAATAAGTAAATAGAGGAGAAAGACTTATGTTATCTATCATAAAACCATACATTTAAATCACAATTATATTAAAATGTTCGCTTATTTGTTTCCAGCTAAATAAACCTCTGGAACTGTACTAATGAATATTTATGGGAAATTATTATTATTAATAATTATTATGTATGTTATTCAAATAAGAGTATAGATTAATTGATGTACATTGTTGTTTCTGCATTCGAATAAAAACACGCTTGACAATTTATCAGAGAACCGTCATACTTTACCAGTTATACAGGGTGGCCCAACAAAAACGGAACGGGGGCAATTCCCTAAAATATAATACCACAATGTTTATGTTCATCGGATAGGGTGTATTTTCCAATTAAAAACGATACCAAGAACAGTAATTTTGGTCAGGTCGTTTTTGTTTAAGGACGCTGTGAGACCATGTCAGGTGCCGATTTATGTCGATTTCGACCTAGTCATGCCAGTTTAACCGCACTCCTTGCCCGTAATACCATGCCCATTCTCTCGGCACACGGCTGAGTGCACACTAACAATAGTGCGCGATGCTCAACGATATGAACGGCGGTTCGTGCGATTCATCAAGCGCTGGCTCAATACAAATTGACAAAAAAGAGAACCTGACATGGTGTCACTCACAGCGCCCCTAAAACAAAAACTACACGACCAAATTGACTGTTCTTGGTATCGTTGTTCATTTGAAAAGACACTCTATCCGATGGACATAATACATTTGTTACTATATTTTGGGAAGTGCCCCGTTCCGTTTTGTTGGGGCCACCCTGTATAGTAAGTTGTACTTACTTGGTATACGATACTCGTAAGGTGTAGCTAATTAGTCCTGTTTTGGGTCTTCAAGATGAAAGTTCGTGGAGGCAAGGCGGTTGGAATACCAGATCGAAACAGCGCCACGATCCAAGAACGAGTGTCTTCTCATTCGACTGGTATACTAATGACTTGATCGGTCGGTCGCGAGATTGAGAATGCAGCAGTACACGCACAGTGACGTATAAATATTTGTGAACCGAATGAATGCTCACAACGCTCAAACCGCGTACAAACACGAACAACGTGCACGAAATGATATTCAGGGATTCCCCCGAAAGCTGGGATGAGGTCATTGGCGAATGGCATTGCAGGGCCAATTATTATTTGAAGTTTGAGAAGTGTGTGCTATGTGTGTGTGTCTGTGTGTGTGTGGGGGGGGGGGGGGGGGGGGGGGGGTGCATACATGCGAATAGAGGCGGGGGCTGAGCAGGTTGCAGATATTCGGGCAATTTCAAATTAATCGTTTTCGCGCAAATTCAAATCAAATTCGGGCAAAGTCAAGTCATATTCAGCGGTAAAATTGTAATAACCACTTGTTTTCTTTGTTTGTCAGGTGAAAATGGGGAAGATAGTATTCGGGCAAAAGACCCCTGGAAAATGTGTCTGCGCCCATGGGAGATGGGGGGGGGGGGGGGGACGGGGGACTATCGAGGAGGGGGGTGGGGGGTACTCATCAGTGTGGAAGTGCCTTGATGCTCTGCCTTGGACTTAAAGGGGCCCTGCAACCCAAATGCATGTTGACCTCTGTTCATCTGTAATAGTGTATACACATTCAATATTTGTAAACGGTTTGACACAAATATGTTTTGTATATTTTTAAACATTTTATCATTTATTTGTCTTCATGTTGCTAAGCCCCACCTCCTAAAAAACCCTCCAGAGCAAATTCTATTGTTGACCTGCAGTGACATCATTTGTCAATCACTGGTCAGCTACCATGCTATTGTGATTAGCCTTATCACAATAGCATCACACGGTTGAATAGAATACCAACTCACACAACTTCAATTACAATAGCTGTTGCTATGTCAGAAGAAAAGCACTGTCTAAGCTATTGCATGGAGGTATGCAGGGCATGCTTTTGTGTGGATGTTCTTTTTGTACTTTCATCTTTTGTTAATCTCATGGTAGCTGACGTGATTGACAAATGATGTCACTGCAGGTCAACAATAGAATTTGCTCTGGAGGGTTTTTTAGGAGGTGGGGCTTAGCAACATGAAGACAAATAAATGATAAAATGTTTAAAAATATACAAAACATATTTGGGTCAAACCGTTTACAAATATTGAATGTGACTAATACAGATGAACAGAGGTCAACATGCATTTGGGTTGCAGGGCCCCTTTAAAGGGAAAGTACAGTTTTGTTGAAACAAAATGTATTGTATGACTAACGATTATAATTCAAGAATGCTTAAATGTTAGTACATGTAAAGCATATAAACGGTTAAAGGGATAGTTGAGTTTTGGTATAGAGGGCGATACACAAAATAATATTTTTTTGAGATAATGAAAAACTGAGTGTCAAATTCGAAAGAGCATACAATTTGAATGACAGAATAAACTGTATTTCATCAAAATCGGCTCAGAAATTGCTGACATATCCCAAAACATCACCATTTGTAATAAATATGGGGCCCCATATTTATTCGATAATTTTGAACCAGCCGTTAAAAGTTTTTTTTTAATGTACAAAGGTTTGTTAATACTCGTTGATTATCTCTCTATCTCAGGCGCGCCGGAAGCAGTTTTGGATTGGGGGGGCAAAACCCGAAGGGGGCTCACGATTTATGTGTTTAGGGGCTCATGCCCGACCACACTCACAGGGTTGCCAACCCCCCCCCCCCCCCCCCCACCCCCCCCCTCCCCTCCCACGGTCAAGGGAGCTTTTGCATATTTGGACTTGAAATTGTGCTGCAGCATAAAAACATGATCCAACAACATAGCTTACAGCCCCAAAATGAGTCCCGAGGGAGCGAAGCGACCGAGGGCTGTGGAAGAGCCAGAGGGGGGAGGGTTTGGGAGGGGGTATCCCCCTCCCACGGGGAAGATTTTGCATTTTGATACTTGATATGATGTAATCTGGGGCATAAAAACATAAACCATATGCCACATTTGTATGATCCAACATCATAGCTTACAGCTAAAAATGAGTCCTGAGGGAGCGAAGCGACCAAGGGCTGGGGCAGAGCCAGAGGGGGGAGGGTTTGAGAGGTGGTATCCCCCTCCCACAGGGAAGATTTTGCATTTTGATACTTGAAATGATGCAATCTGGGGCATAAAAACATAAACCATATGCCACATTTGTATGATCCAACATCATAACTTTCAGCTAAAAATAAGTCCTGAGGGAGCGAAGCGACCAAGGGCTGGGGCAGAGCCAGAGGGGGAGGGTTTGAGAGGTGGTATCTCCCTCCCACAGGGAAGATTTTGCATTTTGATACTTGAAATGATGCAATCTGGGGCATAAAAACATAAACCATATGCCACATTTGTATGATCCAACATCATAACTTTCAGCTAAAAATAAGTCCCGAGGGAGCGAAGCGACCGAGGGCTGGGGCAGAGCCAGAGGGGAGGGTTTGGGACGGGGTATCCCCCCCCCCCCCCCCCCCCCCCCCCCCCCCCCCCCACCACGAGGAAAATTTTGCATTTTTATACTTGAAATGATGCAATCTGGGGCATAAAAACATAAACCATATGCCACATTTGTATGATCCAACATCATAACTTTCAGCTAAAAATAAGTCCCGAGGGAGCGAAGCGACCGAGGGCTGGGGCAGAGCCAGAGGAGGAGGGTTTGGGAGGGGGTATCCCCCTCCCACGGGGAAGATTTTGCATTTATTTACTTGTAATGGTGCGATTTGGTGCACGTCACACAAACAGCAGAGCAATAACAGCCTACACAGGAAGTACGTGGACGGGTACAGAAAAACCCACCCCAGACGTACCATAATGCAAGTTACACAACAAACTGAGATAATTTGTTTGCGCGCGAAGCGCGCAGCGAAAATTTTAAAAGGATGAATGACTCAGTTTTTAAACGTTAGAATTAACAAGTATTGGCTGATACATTTAATTTGTTCTTTTCCTTTTTCTTTCTTTCTTTCTTTTTTCTTTGACCAAAAATGTACTCTCTTTACACGAACTCAACTATCCCGTTAAGTTACATGTCTGTTTTGACTTTAAAAACAGCCATTATCGCAATCGAGGGCGCCCTCCAGAAACCTCAGGTTGTTCACAATTGTATTTGTTATTTTGAAATGTGAATGTAATCTTTGGTTGCAATTATTCTTCAATAGAGAGATCGTCAACCACAGTTTCAACAACACTTTGGTATATTTTCACAAACGTGTAGGATTTTTAAGATATTGTCTTTTAAAATATTTTAATAAAAGTTGCTCCCAAACATAATAGACATCTTTAGCTCTTAATGAATTACATGTGCTCTTTCAAATTTGACACTTAGTTTTCCATTATCTCAAACAAAAATTCTTGAAGCGCCCTATTAACCAAAACTGCATTCTCCCTTTAACTCTAAAATAGCCTGCCCCCGAATTTGTCCCGATTGCTCTGCAACGAATGTAAGATGCCGTCCTCCCTAAAACTGCCACGAACACAGTTATGAATTGTAGTTTTAGTTTATTTTTTGTTCACTTCCAGCAAAAATTCAACCACATAACATTGTACAAAATAAAACAAAGTTTACATTCTCGAAAACAGGTTTCTTTGCCCAACTTTGTACATGTGCCTATGGCAATATGAAAATTTAACTTTCTATATTTTTTTTTATTTTGAGTGAGAAATTTGTCGTAAAATGTGAATTCCTAGATAACTACATAGTTAAGAAATGTAAATATAAACTCAATTTGTATGGAAAGTGGATTTAGCGCCTTTTTGGAACTGAGCTCTTGATTTGTAAACATATAACATTACATTTATCCAAAAATGTAATTATCATGGTATCTAAACTCATGACTTGACATGCATGCAAACTAATGTTGCTAATTTTTTGTGGTGATCGAGAGATCACGGCCGAGAACCAATGCCATGTTTCAAGACTTATAACAGCCTGGCCGTTTTAGGGTTAAGAAATGTATGAAATAATTGATACAACAAAGTACATGGCACCAACCAATATTTACTCAAATAGATTTACATTCTTTAATATTACGCAATGGATTTATGCAGCATGAACAAAAAAACATTACATAATTGCAGAACTGATTGGTTGCTTCTTACAAATTAGTATACATAATCATACAAAAAATGGAAGGTAAAACTGAGTACTGATCAAGGTTTGTACTGTAACAAAAACATGCATTATATGCCAGAAGATAAAGACACATTTTTGATATGTAAACTGAAAGGGGTATATTTGCAAAATTTAATATTAAGCATTCGTAAACATAACTAAACATTTGAGCCGGCACACGTTCCACGCGCAAATCCATTATTCGAAAATGTACTTTCACGTGGATTACAAACCAAGAAATTTATGTTTAGAGAGAAAGGATCAGTATACTATTAAAAAACATGGTCAAGTTATTTTGAACCTTGCGTAAGGATATTGCTTAGTCGTTGTCCATCAATCGTTCGTTTTAGTATGCATATACATGATGCATAAACGTACAAGCCAATATTCTATTAAATGTTCAAACTTTAGCCAGCCAAAAAGAGAAATCACCAATATGAATTACCCTTTGACGGTTGCCAGATACCACCGCCCATTGCTTCTCCTTAGACATCCAGGTGAAGGGCTGATTGATATTCCATTGAAATGGTTTATCAATTTACCTGTTAAATCATGTCATTTCGATCCGAGGTACATTATAAATTACTAGTAACTTAAACCATTTCACCGGAATTTCAATCGGAGGATTGAAATCTCCGATGGTTCATGGCAACTATGCATCCATGGGTTATTCAAATTCCACAGTTGTGCCCACGGTTTAACTGCTTTAATACTGGTAATTTATGTATTATTAGTCTAGCTTTTAAAAGTAGAAAGATTTTGTATAGCAACCACTATCTTAGAAATTCGACACAATATAGTATAATATAATTCTAAGATTGGACGAAATCGCAACGTTTAGAATTATGCACCTACATTGAATGAAACTGAATATTTTATTCCTTTCATCAACTGAAACTAATATACATGTACATTAAACAAGGATTGTTTGAATCATTCTGGCTGAAAAGAAAAACATATATACAGGGTGTCTCAGAAAGAATGCAACACCTAGGATCGTTAAATTAATCAACACCATCGATCAAATGTCATTGTTTTTTGTTTGATTGGGTAGAACATTCTTTTTCCAACAAAATGATACCATAAGCATTGATTTTGGGTAAGGCGTTTGGATCCTAGGGCCATTTTTCTGAGGCAATGTCGTTTCCTAAATTTGCTACTTTTTCGTCTCTAGCGATCCTCGGAATACTGAGACATTTTCGCCCAAAGGCCTCCCATAGAATTAGTTGTACAGACGAATCGCATGACTGCTCTCCCTTTGATAAGGAAGACAATGTTGCGTAATCGAGTACCCCGAACGGTATGGCTCGCATTGTCTTCCTTATCAAAGGGAGAGTTTCTGTACAACTAATTATATGGGAGGCTGTGGGGCGAGAATGTGTTCAGAGTTCAGAGGATCGCTGGAGACGAAAAGTAGCAAATTTAGCAAACGACATTGCCTCAGAAAAATGGCCCTAGTATCTAAACGCCTTACCCAAAATCAATGACCATGGTATCATTTTGTTGGAAAAAGAATGTTCTACCCAATCAAACAAAAAACTATGACATTTAGTCGATGGTGTTTATGAAATTAACGATCGTAGGTGTTGCATTCTTTCTGAGACACCCTGTATAGTGAAACGGCTACTACCCGATGAGGGAGAATTCCAAGAAAACACTCTTCTTCCGTGAAGGCCCTGGACATACGTTAGAGGCATTGGGCCGTATGCATAAAAACAAGCAATTGCTTATAAGCAATTGCTTTGAGCACAAGCAAAAGCTTGCCAAGCAAAATATCAAGTTCAAGCAATTGCTTGAATTCATATGCACAAGCTTTTGCTTGTGCTGAAACCTTTTTGCTTGCACTGCCTAAGCAATTGCTTACGTGTTGGACAAAGGATCGTTACGGTTGTGCGAACATCGCACTGCAAGATAACAACACTTCGTGCCCGACCTGGCAGCAGTATTTTGGCTTACGCAAATACCCAGCTAGCCACCTGACGTCGGGCCGATGTCGGAAGTTGGTTGGCGGATGTCGGCATATCGCCGTTGGCTCGAGGTTAAAATGTCCGCCAGCCCAACATCGTCACGACGTCATTTTTGTGATATATTGGCATAACGTCATTTTCCGACAATGGCCCAACATCATGTCATGAGATGATGTTGGGCCATTGTCGGAAATTGACGTTATGCCAATATATCACAAAAATGACGTCGTGACGATGTTGGGCTGGCGGACATTTTAACCTCGAGCCAACGGCGATATGCCGACATCCGCCAACCAACTTCCGACATCGGCCCGACGTCAGGTGGCTAGCTGGGTAGGGGGGAAACAGATCGATGGACGAATATTGCCGTAAAAGTCTAAAATAACAGAAATTGTACTAAATATGAAATCACATCATAACCTCTGGAATGAGGTCGTAATCATCCTGAAACGGTATGAAAATTTGATCCTCAAACGCGAATGCCCCGAGTAAGCAAGAGCTCAAGCTGGTCTGGATGTGCTTAAAAAACGCAAGCAATTGCTTATCGAGACAAGTAAAAGGTTCGTTTTCTGCATACGGTTTCAAGCAATTGCTTGTTTGGTAAGCAATTGCTTGTGCTTGTAAGCAAATGCTTTTGCTTGCAAGCAATTGCTTGTTTTCATGCATACCGATTCAAGCAAAAGGCTAGCACAAGCAATTGCTTGTTTTTATGCATACGGCCCATTATCTATTTACAAACCGTGCTTATACGACTTGGCATGCATGACTAATAGATCCGATGCTGATATTTCCATTGGGCCGTATGCATAAAACGTATCAATTGCTTATAAGCAATTGCTTCAAGCACAAGCAAGAGCTTGTCAAGCAAAAGATCAAGTTCAAGCAATTGCTTAATTTCGTATGCATAAGCTTTTGCTTGTGCTGAAACCTTTTGCTTACACTGCCTAAGTGTGCCGTCACACTATAGCCACGCTCTGTCTGCGTTCTCGTACTTATAAAAAAAAACAACATTTTTTCCAAAGCGCAGGGGAAACGCCGACAAATCGAGCGATTAATGACACAATGGTAGCTCGTTCCCGCTCTTGCCACGACCTGAACACGCTCTGCATACGCTTTGGCCACGCTTTCCGAGCTATTCACTGTGCACGCTTGGTGTATCTTTAACAATAGCTCATAACAATGAGACGAGGTCATTTGCTCTACGCTCTGTCTGCGTTCTCGTACTTATAAAAAAAAAAAAACATTTTTTTCAAAGCGCAGGGGAAACACGATCTCCATGCACACGCTCTGTGCGATCCAATACCATGTACGAATGTAGTTGAACACACTCAGTGCGTTTCACGAGGTTGGGTGGAGGGAATGGGGAGGGTTATTATTGTTGACTATCATTGGTAGTAGTAGTAGTGGTAGTAGTGGTAGTAGTGGTAGTGGTAGTGGTAGTGGTAGTGGTGGTGGCAGTGGTGGCAGTGGTGGCAGTGGTGGCAGTAGTGGTAGTAGTGGTAGTAGTGGTAGTAGTGGTAGTAGTGGTAGTAGTGGTAGTGGTAGTGGTAGTTGCGGTGGTGGCAGTGGTGGTAGTGGTGGTAGTAGTGGTAGTAGTGGTAGTAGTGATAGTAGTGGTAGTAGTGGTAGTAGTGGTAGTGGTGGTAGTAGTAGTGGTAGATTTTGGACAAAACAATCATATATTTGCGGGAAATATGTGTTCATAATGCATACATAGGGTGTGCGTATGTCCCCATTCATTGGAGCCTCATATAATTTGTATGCCGCCATGCCACGTTTTAGCCAGAAATTGAGTTTCCCCCAAATGTACATTATTTTTGCCCGGACATGCCATTTTAAATTGTGATATCATTTTACCTATAGTTGAAACGTGTCAAACTTCGTGTCCACTAGCAGAAGTGCTGGAATAGATCTGCAAGAATGTCTTTTGTTCAACTTGGGAATGAATGAGAAGATTATGACACTTGTGTGAAAAGATATCCTCCCATGCATGGACATACAATAGCCCCTGAACAAAGAGCAGGACGCCGAAGCCCCAAGTTTGTTTTTCAACATGTCCAAAGCGAACGCCGAGCTAGCTACGTCCTGCTCTTTTGTTCATCGAGCTATTCATGGAAGGATATCTATTGACGCATGTGAGATAATCTTCCCATTCATTGCCCACTGCGTTGCCAATTTGCTAATTTAACTTGGTCGCCGCGGGAGCGGCGCCAGAGCGGCCGAGAAAAGTGTACGATCTAAACAATAGCGAACAATGAACGCCGCTCTCCACACGACCTCAACACGCTCTCCCCACGTCCTCCCCACGCTTCCAATTTTATGAATGGGGATTAGGAGCGGCGCTAGGTCGGCGCGAGAGCGTAGCTAATGTGACGGGGGTATAAGCAATTGCTTACGTGTTGAACAAAGCATCGTTATACGGTTGTGCGAACATCGCACTGCATGACAACAAAGGGGATTCGTAGTGTATGCAAACGTCGTGTAGTCCCTTGCATAGCAGCTTTCCCTGGTCGTGCCCGACCTGGCAACAGTATTTTTCTTACGCAAATATTTTCAAATCATGAACAAAATTGCCTACATGGATATAAATGTCTAAAATAACAGCCATTTGATTAAATATATAATCACAACATAACCTCTGGAACCTAGGAGTTCTAAATCATCCTGAAACGGTATGAAAACTTGATTCTAAAACGCGAATGTCCTTAGTAAGCAAGAGCTCAAGCTGGTCTGGAGGTGCTTGAAAAAACGCAAGCAATTGCTTATCAAGACAAGTAAAAGGTTTGTTTTATGCATACGGTTTTAAGCAATTGCTTGTTTGGTTAGCAATTGCTTACGAGCAGTAAGCAATTGATTGTGCTTGTAAGCAAAAGCTTTTGCTTGCAGGCAATTGCTTGTTTGTGTGCATAAAGATTCAAGCAAAAGGCTAGCACAAGCAATTGCTTGTTTTTATGCATACGGCCCATTGGGCCGTATGCATAAAAACAAGCAATTGCTTATAAGCAATTGCTTTAAGCACAAGCAAGAGCTTGGCAAGCAAAAGATCAAGTTCAAGCAATTGCTTGAATACATATGCACAAGCTTTTGCTTGTGCTCAAACCTTTTGCTTGCACTGCCTAAGCAATTGCTTACGTGTTGGACAAAGGATCGTTACGGTTGTGCGAACATCGCACTGCAGGACAACAATGCTTCGTGCCCGACCTGGCAGCAGTATTTTTGCTTACGCAAATAGGGGGAAAACAGCACAGATCATTAGGGGGGTTTCTGTGCAGATCGATGGACGAAAATTGCCGTAAAAAGTCTAAAATATCAGAAATTGTATTAAATATGAAGTCACAACATAACATCTGAAATAAGGAGCCCGTAATCATCCTGAAACGGTATGAAGATTTGATCCTTAAACGCGAATGCCCTGAGTAAGCAAGAGCTCAAGCTGGTCTGGATGTGCTTGAAAAAACGCAAGCAATTGCTTATCAGGACAAGTAAAAGGTTCGTTTTATGCATACGGTTTCAAGCAATTGCTTGTTTGGTAAGCAATTGCTTACGAGCAGTAAGCAATTGCTTGTGCTTGTAAGCAAATGCTTTTGCTTGCAAGCAATTGCTTGTTTTTATGCATACCGATTCAAGCAAAAGGCTAGCACAAGCAATTGCTTGTTTTTATGCATACGGCCCATTGAGTCATTTTTGCAAAATTTACGTTAAATAGTTTATACGACGAAGTATAATAACGAGCGAAAAATGCAAAGTGATATTCGAGAAATCATTGCACTGACTTTGTAAATGGTTATAATTTTCCCGCGATAAGTAATTGAAATCATTTTTAACGAAAGGACATTTTGAAGAAAATGCTATTATTGGTAATACGAATACAACAATATACGAGAGAATCACTAGAGTTGTAAATAAGATTTGTGAATGTGGACAATGTTACTAGATCCCTTCAATAAGTTATGTCAATTGGTTATCTTGATATGTACATGACGTCGACAAAAAGAATTGTAATCATTACATGCATAATCTAGCAAAATCGTAATACGTGTCCTTTGTCACAAATTGTGTACACTTTCTAATAATTTATAACACTGTACATGAGTTTTTTTTTCTTTCTATAAGACTACACATTAGTAATCACACGACAGCTACGACAACTTGGAATTGAATTGTTTAATGTTCACACTGTAATTAACCGAAACATTGTTTTGTCCACCTCCAAGAAAGATTGGTTCTTGTTGTCGTATTATCATGAATGCTTTTTGTTTACTTTCAAACACCCATTTCAGTTAAGTAAATGATATAATAAATGGCATAACAAAAGAAGAATACTTCATTCGATCCTACTACTAGCTTGGAACGTAACGCATCTATTAATCTATCCCGGTGGTGTCACTCTACATTCGTCGTGTATATTGATCGTTCACAATTCTCCGAAAAAGGGGGTCAATTTTCGCACGTATTTCATAAATATGCTCTCTGAAAGTAGAACAAAGGTAAAACGTGTAACTTCATTAGAATGTGCTAGAATTTTGAGGAAAGGGGTTTCATGTTCGTGAAGGGCTACGAATCATATTTTACCTGTATGCAAAAACTTAAAAAGGGATACTTTGTTTAAAGTGTACTCGAAATGCAAAAAATAGAGTAATTTTCTATGCCAATTTGTACCTGTTTTTTGTATTACAAACGGGGTATAATTTGAGGAAAATAAATACGCGAAACGCCTCAAGTAGGGGTAATTGTTCACCTCCAAAACGATTATGTCCTGCATTTGAATACAAAGTGACACCGCCGGGTTTTCTATCGCATTATACTATCATACAACCAAATGTATTTGTTAGCGACTACAACTTTTCATCATGTTTACGGTGTATAAACAGAGAGGTATAATGATCTACATAATGTTTTATTATACAATGTTGCAGTAGGAACCGTGGGTAAAACATGTATTCAGTTAACAAACACACACACCAAAACACACACGCACGCATAAACGCTCAAACACAAGAAAATAACCTTTTACATATATCGAGATATATTAGACACGGCCAAGGCAAAATAAGTTTTTACAAAAGGAAGAACCGATTTAGCAAAAGTATACAATGTCAAGTTACATAAACGTTACATTTCCATAAACAGATATCTGGAACAGTAGTCTTTCTCCCCCAGAATATACTGCGGATTTACCAACTATTATATTACACATATTTGTTACATAATCACAGATATAAAAGTTAACATTAATTTGGAATGTACAAATATAGTCATCAGGAAATTACTAAATACAAATTAAATTCATCCATTTACTTCATGAGATTTGTACAAAATGTTATATTTTGAGACAATTATTCAGTCATATAGCAATGTCACTGTTATGATTCTTCTTTATGTGTGATGCATGGTTTCGTAGAAAAATAACAATATTTACCTTGTAAATACAAATGGAACCTTACCACCTGTATCCCGATGTACTTTTTATTACAATCGAGAAGCATTTGTTTTCATTTAATCATAAAATATCTCAATAATTAGAGAGACATTTGGAAATTCAAACCCCATTTCATTCCTCTGTTACCACAAGCCAAACAGCAATATACAACCCAGTTGTTAAAGCTCTAAGTGATTTTGTTGAATCCGACAAAGTTAATGGCTAAAAGTTACAAGTCTACTGCGGTGATAAGCCTTTGCATCACATTGAAACCAATGAAATTATGTTGAAATTATAAAGTTATGAGAAAAGGCACTTTTGCTACTTATAACTTTTATTATTTTAGATTATTCAGAAAATTATGGAACAATATGACAACTTCCATCCCGGCTTGAATCCAGATTTGAGAGCATGATCAATACTGCATTTGTTGGGGGCAATTAGCATGGAATAATGTAATTCTTTATGGCAGTGGCTATAACTCAAAGAGGTGGTGTGAAAAAAAAACATAGTTTAACTAGAAGGCCGACAAAGTCAGCATACCCACGCCTCCCATTAGCCCTGTTCTACCCCTTCGTCGGCCTCAACCCTGTTTTGCTTACCGATGCATCCTAAAAACATAGTGATCAACCGTTGAACAGAATCCCCCACAACTCCAGGCATAGTAAACTATGCTGACTGGGTATGCCTGCAGGGAGGGCTTGAAAATGCCGACATCTGTCCAATTTATTGGCGATAAATGTAACATAAATCATGAATTCAAACAAAATAAACTATTACAAACAATAACAGATACCTTATCTTCCTGATTCTGCAAACTTTTATGTCCATTTCTCTTGCATAAATATGATTTTAGATCTTTTCATGACAGCTATCTGCCGATTCGCACGTGTTTTTACTAGCTGCCTGTGTAGTATAGATATGCCTAATATTTATGCATTGCAAATTGACGCAACGTTAAGCGGTACGATTGCTCGCAGAGTTTACACTAGATCATTGCACGCGCAACGCCGGAAATGCGCGACGCTGATTGGTGCCAGCAAACACTGTTGTGTCATTGGGGTATCATGGCAGCGAGCATAGAACTTCCATACGTTGTGTACAACGTGCACTAGCTATAACGTGCAGATATTATTTAGGCACACACGTGCATTAAATACATACTCAAACTTCAAGGTTCCACAGAATTTGCAGGGGTCAACCAATCATCACCAAAATCTAATCGATTCTTCCATGTCACTATCCAAACATTCCCTGAAAATTTGGTGCAAATCCGTTCACCCGTTCTCTAGTTATCTTGTACACAAACAAACAAAAAAAAAAACAAAAAAAAAAAAAAAAAAACAAACAAACAAACAAACAAACAAACATACGCGACCCTTTACATAACCCCCTGCCGATTTCATCGGCGTGGGTAATTAAATTGCCGCATGTTCATCTCTCATTTCTAATATATACATAATAATTCACTGAGCTATTAAAACTACTAAACAATAAAGGCTTTGTCTCGAACACTAACATAAACAGTAGTGGAAATATTCTATAAATAACTGTGATATGAAAAATCCTTTCATAATTTGACAGCTAGTGCAAGTATTATACGGATACGGACTACTATCTGAAAGTGATCCATTAACTTCATTTGTTTGTTTTTTCTAAAAATGATATACGAAATTTCTAACATTATTATACCAGGCATTTTGTTACTTTTTGAATGATATGTGACATGTGCATATAAATACTAAAACAATATTTAACCAAAAACGTTAACATTTATTTCGGTTAGTTTCAACTTCTACTTCGAGTTTGATTACCGGTAATATACATTGTTCCGGAACACATGTCATTCAGTCATAAAAAGTCCATAACTCAAAAGACATTTAACAGACATCATTTTGGTTGATTTTACAGTTGAAAGTTAATGGATCACTTAAAGGGGCCCTGCGAACCAAATGCATGTTGACTTCTGTTCATCTGTATTAGTATACACATTCAATATTTGTAAATGGTTTGACCTAAATATGTTTTGTATATTTTTAAACATTTATTCAGTTATTTGTCTTCATGTTGCTAGGCCCCACCTCCTAAAAACCCTCCAGAGTAAATTATATTGTTGACCTGTTGTGACATCATCTGTCAATCACTGGTCAGCAACCATGAGCAGATGAGATTAACAAAAGATGAAAGTACAAAAAGAACATCCTCCATGCAATAGCTAAGACAGTGCTTTTCTACTTACAGTACATTGCAACAGCTATTGAAATTGAAGGTGTGTGAGTTGGTATTCTATTCAACCGTGTGATGCTATTGTGATTAGGCACTCAGCTTGGGTAAAAATAACTTCTTTGTAACTGAGTAGTGAATGGCTGATGATGTCACAACAGGTCAACAATAGAATTCTACTCTGGAGAGGTTTTCAGTAGTGGGGGCTTCACAATATGGAGAAAAATAATTACTAAAATGTTTTAAAATAAACAAAATATGTTTGGGTCAAATGGTTTACAAATAGTTGATGTGTACACTAATAGAGATGAACAGAAGATAACATGCGTTTAGTTTGCCTGGCCCCTGTAATGTTTATATTGATCCTGTTTCAAGTAGAAATTGTTGGTTTAAATGTTTGCAGGTTTCCTACAGGCAGAACATTTGATACATATTAAATGGCCCATGACTTACATAATACTGTACTTAGTTGTTTTCGCATATATTCCCGATAATAGCCCAAGATTTAAGAATTAATACAATTAGATCAGTTGAAGTTGAAACTGTCTGCAAAGCGGCTTTCATACAGAAATCGTCTAGAAACAAACCATGAGTATGTGAGAAGTGACTTGCATCGTTATAATGTACAAACAATCTGTACACTATATATCTTGGAAGAGGTACATAATAGAGGTAGGATACTTTCAAGATTACTAATGTCTCAGTCACACTTTCCCGTAAACATGGTAAAGCCTTGCTGTAAGACCCACGTTATACTACGTAATTCCTGGAAACATTGCCATATTTGGGCCACGCAATATCATTTTTGTGAAATCAAATGAAATGTAGCTATTCCATTGCTAGTTGGTGGCAATTACGCATCAACATGCTAATAAGTGACATTTACAGGGTATACCTGGCACTTATACGGGAAGGCAGAGGTATGTTTATCATTACAAATTCTTCCACATAAGTTTAACCATTTAGACTGACTGTTTAGAATGGGTTTTTGTATGGTTTTAAGAGTGGCTGGGTGTCTGATGTTGCTTTATCGTGATGAGGCCCGCGCTTTTGAGGTGTTTCATCTTATTTAGCCTTCTTTGTACTAGGTTCCTCACAGGCTTGCAAGTCATGTGACCCATCACCTGATACTCTCTTAAGGGTGCCACTGGAAGTGGAAGTTGATGCACCTTGAATCCCCTCAGTAGAAGTATTGGTACTGGAGTCAGAACTCTGGCGGCTAGTGCTTGGTAATGGTGAGTTGTGTGCGTCTGGAGGTTGGTGTCCGTCTTCAGGTTCTAGAGAAGTTGATGCACCTTGAATCCCCTCGGTACGAGTACTGGTACTGGAGTCAAAATTAGCAGAACTCCGACGGCTAGTGCTTGGTGATGGACGATTGTGCATTCCGTTTGAAGGTTGGTGCCCATCTTCAGGTTGTAGAGAAGTTGCTGCATCGTAAAACACCTCAGTAGAAGTACTGGTACTGGAGTCAGAATCAGCAGAACCTCGACGGCTAGTGCTTGATGGTGAACTGTTTAAAAAATGTACGCATTAATCGTAATGAAGTATCTGTGACGCAAACAGGTCTGTGAGGTCTATCTCAGATGGAGGAGATATGATTATAATGAAGTTGTATTGCTATAACACTTTACAACGGGTGTATTATTTAGGAAAAAATATACACATCTTGTATAGACAAATTTGTTCATGCAACAACTATCAATTGAACAATTATAAACATTTAAAATGATCGTCAATCAATCAATCGATCATCATCAGTATAGTCTCATGGGAAAATACCTCTCAGTTACAAACAGCCTCGAATGTAGGAACATACCTGAAAAGGGGCTCATATGTTTCCGTCACTGGTTGCAGGAATGTGTTGGATAGGTGTGGCAAACAGGTCTGTGAGGAAACAAAAACAAAGGGTATTTACATCCCGTCTTTTATGTACTAAATAACTCAAATAAAAGTCTTCAATAAGAAAGATAGAACGTACAAAAACGTGCCCAAGATACTATGAACATTGAATAAACATAATAGCCAAATTATTAAGAGTTGATCAAATTAGATCAGTAGGCAATTGAGGATGTGTTAAAACTTTCTGCAAAGCGGCTCTCATACAGGAATCTTCCAGCAACAAACCACGTTCATTTGAGAAGTGACTTGCATCGATATGTACAACAAAGTCACACACTATCTAGGAAGAGGAAGGATACTTCCGCGATTACTATAATGTCGCGGTCACACGTTCCCGTATGGGCCTTGCTTTAAAGAGCTACATACTACTATGTAATTCCTGGCAGCATTGCCGTGTACATGAAAGGGCCACACAATGCCATTTTTGTGAAATCAAGTAAAATGTAGCTGCTATTCCATGGCTATTTGGTGGCAAGTACGCATTAACATACATGTACGATCAACTCTTTAGACTGGCGTTGCTTTTGTAATGGTCAAGTGTGTGACAGAGTGTCTGACGTGGCTTTATGAGGCCCGCGGTTTATGGGATTTCATCTAATCTTGCCTACTTAATTGAAAGGTACCTCACAGGTTTCCGAGTCATGGGACTCATCACCCGATACTCTCTGAGGGGTGCCACTATACGGTGAATGTGATGCATCCGGAATCCCCTCAGTAGGAGAACTGGTTCTGAAGTCGGAAACAGCATATTCCTGAAGGCTAGAACTTGATGATGGATGACTGTGTCCATCTTCATGATCTAGAGAAGTTGATTCACCATCAAACTCATCAGAAGAAGTACTGGTACTAAAGTCAGAATCAGCAGAAGTCCGACGGCTAGTGCTTGGTGATGGACTGTGACAAACATACATGCATTAATACAAACAAAAACAATGATAATGATTATAATGAAGTAGCATTTATATTAGTCTTTACAACGGGTAGTGTATTATTTAGGACAAAATATACACATCTTTTTGAAAAAATACAAAATTATCGTCAATGAATCCGAAATCAATAATTATCAGTGTTGTCTCAGGGTGAAAAAAAAGTAGCCCTAAATGTGTGGGAACATATCTGAATGTGGGCCCATATTCTTCCCTCACTGATTGAAGGAAAGTGTCCATCTGAGAGTAGGTGTGATCATTGAACTTGAATTTACCTCTGGATAGGTGAGGCAAACATGTCTGTGAGGTTTGTCTCCGACGAAGGAGATATGATTATAATAATAATAATAATATGAACATTTATATAGCATAATGAAGAAGCATTGTAAGTCTTTACAACGGGTAGTGTATTATTTAGGACAAAATATACACTAGTATAGACAATTTTTTTCATTCAACAACTATCAATTGAACAATTAAACAAATATAAAATTATCGTCAATCAATCGATCGATCATTACCAGTGTTTTCTCATGGACGAAACAAACTGTCAGTTACAAGTAGCCCATAATGTGCGGGAACAAACCTGAAAATGAGCTCATATGTTTCCCTCACTGCTTGCAGGAATGTGTCCAGCTGAGAGTAGGTGTGACCATTAAACGTGAATTTAGTGGATAGGTGAGGCAAACAGGTCTGTGAGGAAAGAAAACAGAGGATATATATATATATATACCACATCCCGTCCTTTATGTACTTAATAACTAAAACGTAAGTATTCAGTAATAAAGTAAGAAAATACAAACACGTCCCCAAGATATTAATTATGAACATTTTGGAATAATAATATCGGAGAATGGAGTATCATGATCGCACAGAGATTTGCCTGCCATTACACCCAGCAATTCAGGTTTCTTATTAAATATATCATTGTGTTTTACGTACAATTATTCCTCAATACGCATTAAATTACAAATAAAATCACGATAAACTGCTGGTATTGAAATATAAATCTTATGTCAGAGTCATTATGTAGAAACTACTTTACTTCAAATCAAATTTAAGCCTACGTAATGCAAAGTGTGCATGGTACCAGGAAGGTGTTTCAGCTCAAAAAGGAACTGCATATAAATACATTGCATTAATGTTTTGTATGATTGCAATAACACTCCACCTACGACAATGATTTTAACTATTGTGTAACAAGTCTTTATGTGGTATAATTTCAAACAAGGTTTGATTTGGATTATTGCAGGAAAATTTGAGAATAACTATGCACATGATTTAAGAAACTTGAATGAAACATTATGGAAATAAATTAAACAATTAAAATACGCAAATAAATAACTTATCACACGTCAGAACCCTTTGGTCAAGTATTACAGATTGGGTGCCAATCTTCATTTCCTTTGCAAAGTTCTAGAAAAGTTATAGCGCATCAACCGAGACAAATGACCTATTTCAACGGAATCAATCAGCATACCAGCATTTCCTCTTGACAGAGACAGTTTTGGCCAAAGTTGCCAAAGATATATTGCTGTTACCTCTTACCTACAACCTGTCTTATAATTGCATCTTATAAATGCATCAGATTTTATTTATGTGTAACATTTCTTGAATTGTAGTACACGCAGTTCCCAATATCAATATGATTCATAAAATCCTTTTGTAAATGATGATGCCATCCGATCTACTGTCTGTAGGAATGCTTCACGAAGCAAGGTACGTGCACTACGAGAGTTGTGTGCCGTCGGTTGTGGCTTGGTAGTTTGTGATTTACCATGATTTACCCTGTAAAGAGTTTTACCAACACTGTCATCAGATATTTAGTGATGACAATACAACAATAGTGGTGATCGTGAACTTGAACAGATGCTAAAATACATGTTTAGGCCTGTAGCCGGGAATTTTCAAGGGGGGAGGGATGCTTAGAAAACGGGACCGAGACCGAACGCGGCCGATAACTGGGCAACTGGTTTAGAGTCGTACAGTCGTAAAAGTGGGGAGGTGGGACGTCCGTCGCGAAAAATGTACGAGGCCGAGACCATTGGATAAGTTGATATAGCCTGATATTCTTAGTGATTAGTGTAACAAGACTTGATCTTGTCTGAAGAGGACTTCATGTGATACATTACCAAACAACCCCCATTGTAAGCGGCATACAATGTATTAAAGGGATAGTTGAGTTTTGGTAGAGAGGGCGCTAGACTACTTTTTTTTGTTGTGAGGTAATGAAAAACTGAGTGTAAAATTTGAAAGAGCATAATATTTAAATAATAAAATCATCTTTGTTTGATCAAAATCGGTTCAGAGACGGCTGAAATATTCATAAATATAACCATTTGTAATAAACCTGGGGCCCCAGGTTTATTAGAGAATTTCGAACCAGCCGTTAAAAATTCAAAAAAATGCTTCCTCTTTTCAAAAAGTTACAAAATAGGTATTTAAATAGTTGTTGGTTATTTATCTATCTAATCACTATTTCAACAAAGCATCACATGCACAATATTTTATTCAAAATGGTTGAAACCGATGAGTGTTTAGAGAGCGCCCTCTTACGTTTTAACGGCTCTTTTTGAATGATAACATGATCTTTACTACGTCATTTGTAATTTTGTGTTCCTTTCTAGTTGTAACTATTAGTTTGTAATGTAATGATGCAGGTTTTGGTTACTAAAATTCAGTTTCACCAAAACTGTACTCTACTTACCAGAACTCAACTATCCCTTTAATGTGTTTTTTTAAATATCTGTGCTGATAATGCGATTGATGCTATCTGATCTGCTGTCTGTAGAAAGTATTCATGCAGTAAATTGCCAAAATATCCCATAACAAGTGTATTGTGATACATTGTAATAGTGACAAACCTGTGCTGATGGTGTCATTTGATCTCTTCTCAGTAGGACGGCTTTATACACCTACAAGTAGTTTGATATTATACATGTTGAGTTATGTGAGGTGTGGCATCTTGGTGATCCAGGATGTCAGATATATTAGTGATGGAGATGCCCAAATGATTGTAGTATATGCAAATGCCAATATCAATATTTCATTCGTATAATACATCTTTACATGACAATGCCATCCTTTCTACAGTCTCTAGGAATGCTTCACGAAGCAAGGTAAATATACCACTTAAGTTAAGTGCTGTCAGTTGTTGCATCAAAGTATGTGTCTATACTGCTACCTGTCGAGTGTTTCATCAACACTAACATCAAACTGCAAGACCAGAGCCTGTAAACGGAGTAATAATGCCTTTTCGTGGTCAAGTAAGCTGCTAAAAATGAGCCTGGAGTTGTAGGTAGCCAGGCCCTGAAGTCACGCTTTGGCCGCGGAAAATTGGCATCCTTGATTGATGCAATCTGAAATGATGTCTGTAATTAGGTAGTAAATTACAAAACAAACTGTAACAAGGGAAATACATTGTAATATAGCAACTTACCTGTTCTGATGATGCCATCTGATCTGTACCCAGTAGGATGGGTTCCCTTGCTTCCAGATACATGTAGATATCAGACATGTTGAGTTCGGTGAGGTGCGGCATCTTGCTGATCCAGGATGTCAGATGACTTAGTGATGGAGATACACAAACGATATAGATAAAGGAAAAGTCCAACTTCTTGATCTGTGATATAAATGTGGAGACATTTAGAATGTTTTGTTTTTTCATGAAGTAATATATATGCATATCTATAATTGGATTTGTGTAAAACTATGTTATTTGACGTTGGTCAATTGCGAAAATTGATACACTGTACATCAAGAACCAATGTTGATCATCAAAATTTGATTATACTGTATGTATCAGAAGTTGATATACATCTTCTTTTTTCTGTGTTAATCCTGTTCGTTTTATGGTTTTCATTGGTCAGCGGTTCAGGACTTATTCGGTACTGTTGTTAAAGATATTGTTCTTCCGTGCTTTTACACGCATCTTCAAATTCAGTGACACATTTCATTTAACCACAAAGATAGTATGTTCATCTCTCTGGTGAAATTGTACAGTTCACAGTAATACATAATTAAACATGGTGCAAGCAAAACGCTTATTAGTCTAAGACTCAAGCTTATTTCCTTTCTATTCTGAATCTATGGCGTATCATGGATTATTGATTATCCTTTTACCACGTTTAAAGCAAATCGACCTGTCATATAACAAATCTAATTGCACAATATTTGGTTTTTGAACACCAAGTACAAACGCGTAATACAATAAAGGGTATGCAGATGCGAGATTAATTAAACGGTCACAGCGACCGTTTATTTAAACAAATCATTATAATTCCACTATGAGATCTTTTCCAGTTCTAATCTTCTCAGACTATCTATTATAATTATGTTTTTTTCTTTCATATACAATAATCTCGCAACTTTTGAATGTTGGCTTGCAAGTGGCTTGCAAGTGGTTAAGTGAATGCTCTGAATATAAGTTGATTCGAGTGGGAGGGTCGCTGGCTCACTAGACAAATTCAACGACACCAATTTAGAATGTGGCACGTCAACTAAAAGATATCACATCTTCTCCGATGCCCAGCTCTTGAGGAGCAGTGCTGTGCCCAAACATCTGATGATCGACACGATAGAGGGAGATGGATTACACATTTCTATTTATCTATTTATCGAAGAGGATATGCATGGAGACGTTGTCTCATAATACCCCAAAACATACAAGCATACTACAATATTCAGTCATTACAGTTTAGATTTTGGACGCAGCTGTCAAATACATTTCCTCGATCCCATGTGAGCTAAGCAGCAGTCAATTGTTCTGGGCAATGTGAGATATTCTCAACATGTTGTTTTTGTCTTTTTAACAAAGTAATGTACATACAAATATTGTTCATGCCTATGAAAAGTTAAATGCAGTGAATATTACTGGCTTGTATTGGTTATAAATCAAATTAATATATAACATTATCTTTGCTTTTCTGTAAGGTATGTCTTAGCCTTGACATTACACATGGCTTGATATGTAAATTTGTAGCACTAGCAAACTTGTCACTACGAGACAATAATACAAATTTCTCACGTGTAAACCTGGGCAAGTACATTTTCTATTGGGGCAAGTAAAATTTGAAGATGTATGATTTTACTTGCACAAAGGGGCCAGTAAACCGAAGGTTTGCATGCAATACAAAATGCTAAAGATCATTACAAAAGATGCATCGGGGTCACCTCGAACAGCAATTACACCATAACATGATGTACAGTGTGGATAATTCGGAATAATGCTTGATGCGCCCGACACAGCAGATTACACTGCAGATACCACTTTCTAACAAGTCGGGTCTTTCCACTGTACGTTAATTATGTCATCAGTCGGTGACCAAGCAGGATTTCTATCAGTTCCAATGCATATTTGTTTGATCTCATATGAGCTAGCAGTTTTCTTTATCTAGTAGCGTATAGTCTGAATTTTTTAACAGAAATGATAACATAATCATATTATATCTGCATCAAAATGATAGGCAGAATGAGTGGGGTGAGGAATGTGTAATTGATCACTTATAATCAACAACAAAGTTGTGTCCATTTGTTGAACTCGGAAATATATGGAATGACACAAAATTGTTTTGATGGATCTGCTTGGAGTACCAGTCCTCTTGCATATTGGTGTTACAGTCATGTGGCAGTTTCCCATTGGCAAGTTCAAGTTGATTTTATTGTCTATAAGGAAATTTGATGTGTTACATGCAATGATCGGAAAAAACAAAATATTTACAAACAAAACATGTATTTACACAAATCATAGGTATGTTAATAATAATACATCATACGATAACGATGACATCCTGTCACCTGTCTTTAAGAAGACTTCATGTAGTAAATTACAAATCAGATCCTATAACAAGTGAAATACATTGTATTAGTGACTTACCTGTGCTGATGATGCCATCTGATCTGCTGTCTGTAGGAATGCTTCATGTAGTTTGATACCATCCAGTTTGAGTTCTGTCAAATGGGGCATCTTACAGATCCAGGATGCGAGATGGATTGATGAAGATGACTCACTAATATCCACATAATCCTCTTCACTTCCTAATGTCAACTTGTGGATCTGTGGTAAGAGAATTATGCACACATTTAAGTATCCTAATGGACAACATTTATGTTTCTATCAAAGACAAAATATGTTGGTTTTTCAAACAATGACTGTAGAGTATCCTGAGTAAAAACATCACAAGCATGACAAGTGAATATTCTATATCATGAAACGATACGGTATGACATATTCACACGTATGTATGTATCAATACAATTGTTTATCACATGTTTTTCAGTCACTTTATACACCATAACATCATACAATGACATAATATGTTGATTAAAAACACAAACATTATCAAAATTGTCATTATTTTGTTACAATACATATTTAGTACTCATCTATTGTAAAATTTCCATATTCTGTAGTTGTATGTCAGTTGTATGTCGTACAATTATATTTTGATCACATAATATCTTTTGATTGATATCTGATATGGTTGCAAGCAGGCGCGCCGGGGCAGTTTTGGATTGTGGGGGCAAAGACCTAAGGGGGCGCACGATTTTTGTGTGTAGGGGCTCATGCCCAACCACACTCACAGGGTTGCCAACTTGGAGCCAGAGGTGAGAGTGAGACATTGCGAGGGAGCGAAGTGACTGAGCGGGGGAGGGGGGGGGGGGGGGGGGTGTGGGAGGGGGGTATCCCCCTCCTACGTTAGGGAGCTTTTGCATTTTTGGACTTGAAATTGTGCAATCTGGTGCATACCTAGATAGGAAATTCGGGCTTAAGATTAACTGTATCTGGGAAAGCGTGTTATAATTTGATCGACCAGAAATTTGTAATATATTTTTCACGAAGAAAACAAAATAATAAATATGCACCCCAACACACCCACAATTATTGTAGTGTCACAGTAATATACACAGTTCCAACATAAACCATATGCCACATTATGTATGATCCAACAACATAGCCTACTGCCAAGAATGAGTCCCGAGGGCTGGGGCAGAGCCAGAGGGGGAGGGTTTGGGAAGGGGTTTCCCCTTTCCCCCTCCCACGGGGGAAGATTTTGCATGTATATACTTGAAATGGTGCAATTTGGTGCACGTCACAAAAACAGTCAGAGCCGATGCCAGCCTACACGAGAACTACGTGGCCCGGTATAGAAAAATGTACTAACCCCAGACCATACGCAAGTTACACACCAAACTGAGATAATCTGTTCGCGCGCTCCCTGGCTGTCGGCCAGAAAATGGCTCAATTTTGTGATTTGTGTACAAATCCAATGGAAATGGATTGTTTCCTAGAATACGCAAAACGTTTATTATTTTTCATTCTAACCACTGCTATTATTACATTTTGGGCTAGAAATTGTTGGATAATGATCAATTATTTATTCCATTGAAAAAAACAATACAAAACATAAGTAAAAAAACAAAGATATACATAAGAAATTCCAAAAACAAAGAAATACATTTATAAGGAAAATCTGGCTGTCGCAATTTTTAATGTTGCAAACCTGTTAAATAAGTCATACAAAATATTCATGCACAAAATGTGTATATTCTGAGCCATATTTATTGATTTACATATAAAAGGGGATGTTTTGCATAAATTTGCATTATTAATTGATAGAAATAATGGTGTTGCTACCAGAAATCAACTGTACATCAGGGCTAGAATTGTTCCAGAGACACCCCCCAGACACCCTAAAGTGATAAACTAAATCTGTGATGGGTGTTGCACGAACTCCTTATCTAGGCCTCTTCTGAAAATTGGCTCCTGGACTATTACCATGATTACATATAAAATCATGAATAGCTATGAAAAAAGGGCATAATAGGAAATAGACTCGCAAAGTGCCAAAGTAAAAGCAATGAAACTACCAACTGATTTAATATAGCATCAACGCTATTACCGTCAGTATGTGATAATGATGCTAACTGATCTCTTGTCTGAATGAAGACTTCATGTGGTATAATTGCCACACGACTCACATTGTAAGCGGCATTCACCACCATTTATAATGATTTAAAAGCTGGTTGTATGTAATGACGCAATCTGCTGTCTGTAAGAAGTCTTCATATTAAAAATTCCAAAACAGCCCACAAGTGACATACATTGTTAGAATTACTACAAAATTATCTCATACCTGTGAAGATGATGCTATTCGATCTGCTTTAATTCACTTGAATTCAAGTCAGAAAATTGATTCATAATAAACAAACCAGTTGTCGATCGTAAACATTTATATACAAATTAAATTGTAAATTACATATCACAATCATGATCATGATCTTTTTGTATGAATGAATTATGTGATTTGAAATCATAAACTTAATTGCAGAATATTTGAATATTAGTATTATACATCACGTATAACAGCATGAATTGCTTTGAGATACTAGGCATTTTAGGAAACAGATTAAGTGATGACACTGCAACCAACTAAATATTTCATCAATGCTATGACAGTCTGTGTGTTTTTATGACTTTTTGATGCCATATATCTTGTCTGAAGGAGGGCTTCATCTACATGTAGTATACCATTACAATATGACTCACATTGTAAGCAACATACACCGTTACAGCTCTAGCTCATGGTACGATTGATGTCATCTGACATGTCTGATCTGCTCTCTGTAGGAAGGCTTAATGTTCATGTAGTAAATTACCAAATATATCCCAGAACAAGCGTAATATACATTGTAATAGCTGATACCTGTGCTGATAATGCCATCTGATCTGCTGTCTGTAGGAAGCTTTCATCTAATTGAATATCCTCCAGGTCCAGTTCTGTCAAGTGTGGCATCTTGCAGATCCAGGATGCTAGATGACTTAATGATGGAGATGAGCCACAGATCTTGATGAAACCTAACTTCAGCATATTGATCTACGATATTCAAATTGAAGAATTTTGTTTTTAATAGACAAATATGTAATTATTTCCAATAACGAGAAATGTGTAACGTTATGTTATTTGATAAACTTCAATTTGAAGAATTGAAACACTGTACAGTACCAATGTTGATATTTTAAGTTTCAACAAAATTAAAATTCAATTATGAGGAGTTGTCATACAGCTGCATAATAACATGTAATAAAAGTGTCTCCTTTATCATACGTGCACCATCATGATAGAGAGGTTTTTTTTTTCAATTCAGAGATGAGCTGTGATTAGTTTATTTACCAAAAAAAGTAAGGACAATGGACAATTAATTATAAAACATCACGATGACGGTTTTCTGTGCTAATCCTGTAAATTTGAAGGTTTTATTTTGCCAGATTCAGAAATAATCACTGTCATAAGATATATATCTGAGAAAATACATTTGGACAGTTCCATGGTAAAGGAAGGACATTCAGAAGCAATTTATAAAATTGAATCAAATAATACCAGGATCCTGATTTTGATTCATCATTGTAAATGACATTTCTGAGAAACTTGGTGGGACACCTTTCATTTAAACTATTTTTCAAATTCTAACCACGTCATGTGAATTATATATGGACAGTAATGAGGCTAGTCAACGGAAGGATGGTAAAGTGAACATAGATTTTCAAGTTCACTAGTTATGACCCAATCTATGTGAAATTAAGAGGTCGCTAACATGTTATATGGGTTCATAGTCCATTCCCTAATGTTCACAGAGTATTACAACTCTTTTTTTTTAAAGACTTTAAACTTTTACATGAATACTATGGTATTCAAAAAGAAGAAATGGGAATACAAGAATATGGAATGTCGACCTTCACCCCGAACGATGCCACATCTTCTCCGATTCCCAGCCCTAGAGGAGCAGTGCTGCATAAAATATATTATATCTAATATGACAGCAAAGCAGAAGGCTGAGTGAGAGCTGTGCCCAATCCTGGCCAAAAATCTGAAGAGCAGATGATGGACAGGAAAGGAAAAGATGATTATTTTACACTTTGCTATTCATCTGTTTATTGAAGTGTATATGAATGCATTGATATACTGTTTAAAAAGACCACACATTGTGATCAAAACATTAAAACCAGAACGCCAATGACGTAGCGCTCATCCGGCATCTCGCAACATCAAATATCGCAAATTTCATGTGGTACACTTTTCAACTGGTCAAAAAATGAAAATTTGATGCCCTGGAAGGGACATAAAAAAAAAATTAAAAACAAAATTAGAGTGAAAAAAATATAATTTGCGCCCCGGAAGGGACATGGGGGAAAAAAAATAATAATAATTAAAAAAAAAGAAAAGAAAAAAGAAAGAAAAAAAAAAAATTATAGCTGATTGCACCGCTGGGTCCCTTCCAATGCTCCATAAAAAAAAAATGATAAAGAAAACAAAAGTTAAAAAAAGTAATAATTAACAAATTATACAATTCTGTGTAGAAGTTTTGAAGCCTCCTACCTATCAGATAAAACAAAAAGAATAAAAATTGGTTGAAAAATGAAGGAGAAGAAGCAGTAATATGTGATTTGAAATAAATTTGCATAATTAATTAATTTTGAAATTGTACGTACAAATTTTCAAGCCCCCAATTAGCCCTATCAGATAAAGCAAACAGAATCAAAATCAGTCAAGAAATGAGGGAGAAGCATTTTTAAAATTATTAATCTGCATAAATTACAATAATTAACATATGGAGCAAAATTCCTACTTTCTGTGTAGAAGTTTGGCATACCAAACTTAGTTCTACCAGATAAAGCAAACCAAAAATCAGTTGACAAATGAAGAGGGGTTTTTTGTGATTTTGAATAAATGTACATTAATTTGTTGCATAAATTTGCATAATTAATGAATTTTTGAATTCTGTGTACAAATTTTGAAGCCCCCAATTAGCTCTATCAAAATCGATTGAAAATGAGAATTTTTTTTTTACAGACAAAATGTGTATAAATTATCATTTATGATCCAACCAGATTTGACAATTGTGTGTAGAAGTTGTATTTATTTGATTTAACTGTACAAGATGAAATAGAAACTAAAGGAAATGGAATGAAATTGGTAGAAAAATATATAGTTTTATCACAAGCAGGACTCAAGGTTAGTAAGAGATAACTGTAAACATACTCACCTTTTACATAGATATATTGCATAATATTATAATAATAAAAGGACAGAGGTATAAATAGTCAGTAAATTGTCAACAGAAAAATATGGCAAAATAAAAAAAAGGGACAAAAACGAGTTATTGTGAGAAAATTGTTAAAATATTTAAATAAATTGAAGAATTAGGAGGTAACAAGAGAATGAAAACAATGCATGCATAATACTGATGAATTAAGAAAAAATTAAATATTGTGATCTTTCAGCCATTTTTCACTCAGGTGTGTTGGATGTTGTGCTTGCCTTGAGTGCAAGATGTTGCCCAGCACCGCGACTTGGACGCAGATCACACATCATACTATTCACAAGAATTGTATCCAAAGCTACATGTAATAGAATGTAACATCCCATAAAATTTGAGAAGGGCTATTTGATGAAATGCTACTCCCTTTCAGAGAAAACAATAAGAGAACAGAGTTTTTTTAAGAAGAGGAGTTAGTGAGTAAAATCTTTTATGGCAAATTGAATACTGTATATAACCGAAACAATAAAAAAGCATGCATAAAATTGAAGAGAACACAAAACACTGATCCTTCAGCCACTTTGCACTGAGTATTTACGTATAGTTTTAATATTCTTTCAAGTGCAAAATGTTGCCCGGCACCCGCGACATGGACGCGGATCACAAATCATATTATTCACAGCAGTTCTTGTTTCCTAATAAGACTTCACTCTTCATACAAGAATAATGTAAGGACATTTGCTTATTATTTTTGAGGTTTTTTTTTTTTTTGGTAATATTTTTACATGTTTTGTATAGTATCAATAGACACGCGCCAGTAAAGTTGGGAAATGATAAATTGCTGTGAAGTATATGATGGGTGCCAAGTGGCTCTATTCTTTGATCCTGGTTTTTATTTTAACACTTGAAACCAATCAGTGAAGAAAAGAAAAGCATTTTTAGGGAGCTTTGAATCTCCCATCTCATTTTTTTTTTTACATAGTACATGTACAAGTTATAGGGCATTTTCATAAAAAAAAAAATTTAGATACAACACAAAGTTTTTTTGTTTTATACAGTATATCATTACTAAAATGTAGTGAACTATAAGTAAGAAAAGTAAATTAACTGTTCTTGTACAGCTGTATACCTATAGATATAAAAACCAATAGAACAAACATGTTGCCCAGCACCGCATCGAGGACGAAGGATCACACATCAAACTATGCACAGCAAATTGAGTTTTTAATTACCCTTTATTTATGTATTTTATGTCAATGGTCAAGTTCTTTGCCTTTTCAAATTCATAGGACACAATGAAAATTCACTGTGTGCTAAGAGTACAGCATTACATGATGAAAGGAACTGTTGAACTTGCATAATTGAATCAGGAAAATAACTGTGAATAGTATGAATGGTGCCAAGTGAGTCAGACCTTGAGCCTCAATAACAATAACATAACTGTCATGATTTAAAAACAAATTTTTTTAAATAAAAATGTATAAATTAGCATCATAAATAGCATACCAAACTTAGTTCTACCAGATAAAGCAAACCAAATAAAAATCAGTTGACAAATGAAGAAGAGGTATTTTTTGTGATTTTGAATAAATTTGCATAAATTAGCATAATTAATGAATTTCAAAATTGTGTGCACAAGTTTTGAAGCCCCCAGCTAGCCCTATCAGACGAAACAAACAGAATGAAAATCGGTAAACAAATGAGGGAGAAGCAGCAATTTTTGTTATTTTTTGAATAAATTTGCATAAATTACCATAATTAATTAATGGAGAAAAATTTCAAAATTCTGTGTAGAAATTTAGTGTACCAAAGTTAGCTCTACCAGATAAAGCAAACCAAATCAAAATCGGTCGAGAAATGAAGGCGAAGAAGCATTTTTTGTGATTTCGAATAAATTTGCATAAATTACCATAGATAATGAATTTCACGATTCTGTGCAGAAGTTTTAAATCCCCCTCCTAGCCCTATCTTATGAAACAATCAGAATCAAAATCGGTTGAAAAATAACGAAGAAGAAGCATTTTGAAAACTGTGGACGGACGGACGGAAGGACGGAAGGACGGAATACATTTGCATAAATTACAATAATTAATTAATGAACAAAAAATTCAAAATTCTGTGTAGAAGTTTAGTGTACCAAAGTTAGCTCTACCATATAAAGCAAACCAAATCAAAATCGTTCGAGAAATGAAGGAGAAGCATCTTTTGTGATTTCGAATAAATTTGCATAAATTACCATAGATAATGAATTTCACGATTCTGTGTAGAAGTTTTAAATCCCCTCCTAGCCCTATCTTATGAAACAATCAGAATCAAAATCGGTTGAAAAATAACGAAGAAGAAGCATTTTGAAAACTCTGGACGGACGGACGGAAGGATGGAAGGACGGACGGACGGACGGACGGACGACGGACGCCATACCATGGCATAAGCTCATCGGGCCCTTCGGGCCGGATGAGCTAAAAACCTACTACAATAATCAGTAATTAGAGTTTGGATTATACATGTAGGCATGCTGCTGCCAACAAAGAATTCTCCCATGTAAACGAAACCAACACTTATGAACACGATTCCATGCAATGGTTCTGAGCAGTGTGACTTAGAGTAGGGAGACGTTCTCAACGTGTTTTTTGATGAAGTGTTGTACAGATATTGTTCATACCTATCACTATCACAAATTATAAGCATTATTGAACATTACTGGTTTGTATTGCCTATATGATCAAATCGATATTGAACATAATCTCTGATTATATGTCAGGTATGTTGAGCCTTGACATTCCGGGGCTTAACAGTAGCTCTCGCAATTTTGCCCTGGAGAAGCAGAAATATATTTCTGGAAAGTATAATTTCAAAAATGGCCTATGCCCAAACAGGTAACTAAATAACTGTTGAACTATGAGACATGATTATAATTCGTACGTATAAACCCCATCTAGAAGTACGCAGGGAAATAAATGTACTATTTTGGCATTCACAATTTGAAAATGTATGAATTTACTTGCCCAGATTGGCCAGTACAGAAAAGGTTCATGGTGTAAAGGCATTGCATGAAATATAAAATGTAAAAGATCCCTAACAAGATGCATAAAGGTCAGCTCGAGCAGCAACTACGTACATCATAACCATGTCGTGCAGTGTGGATATTTCAGAATCGATGTATGTTGCCCGATACATCATATGACACAGTAGATATCACTGATATTCAAGTCGGGTCCCTTCATTGTAATTCGATTCTGTCATCAGTTGGCGAACAAGCAGTAGTTCTATGTCAGTTCAATTTCATATTTGTTTAAAGTCCTGCTAGGAGTTTCCTTTATCTAGTAGCATATTGTCAAAATATGTTACCTAAATTGATAACACATGTCATTGCATCACAGGAACAACAAGAACGTTATGACTAGTTGACGAAATTGACGGAATAACATGAAACCGTTCCGATATATTTAAATGGATTCACATGGATGCTCCGATGGAGTCCATCTTGAAGATTGGTGTCACAGTAACGGTTTCACATTGGCTTAGGAATACACCATGTGAGATGGAACCGTTTACCACTGTTGATGATCACAACCTGTTTCCTGCCTGTAACCAATTATGTAATAAATAACAAACAGACCGCATGACGAGTAAAATACATTTAAATAGTGACTTACCTGTGCTGATGATGCCATCTGATCTGCTGTCTGAAAGAAGGCTTTATGTATTTCCATTAATTCCAGTTTGAGTTCTTTCAAGTTTGGCATCTTGCAGATCCAGGATGCTAGATGAATTGATGAAGATGACTCACTAATATCCCAACATTCATCTCTACCATCTAATGTCAACTTGTGGATCTGTGATAAGAGTGTAAAGCAGTGAAATTCACATATCCTAATGGACAATATTTAGGTTTCTATACAAGAACAATTGGTAGTCCTAGAAAGGACTGTTGATAGTCCTAGAAAGGACTGTGGTATTGCGAGGAGAGGGTGGATGGTAGGAGGGACTCGACGTTTCGAATAGGTTGACTATCCGTCGTCCTTTTTAGGACTCTCCTAGAAAGAATACCAACAGTCCTTTTCAGGACTATCCCAACAGTCCTTTCTAGGACTAACAACAGTCCTAGAAAGAATACCAACAGTCCTTTTCAGGACTATCCCAACAGTCCTTTCTAGGACTAACAACAGTCCTTTCTAGGACTACCAATTGTCCTTTTTAGGACTCTCCTAGAAAGAATACCAACAGTCTTTTTCAGGACTATCCCAACAGTCCTTTATAGGACTACCAACAGTCCTTTCTAGGACTTCAAACAGTTCTTTTTAGAACTCTCCTAGAAAGAATACCACAGTTCTTTTCAGAACTACACCAACAGTCCTTTCTAGGACTACCATAGTCCTTTTCAGGACTTACCAATCCACCCATCTCACATGGTGTACCCGTAAACCGCACGTATTATATACTCCACCATGGAAACCGATACTTACAAGCAACATTTAAGAATCATAGCAGCAATAATGGTTTTCAAAATGACTGCCAAGAATGACCCCTCCCCAATATCTCCACATCTAAGCCATTTTGGCACATGAAAATAAGTGTCTTACCCTAAACATTTTATGAACCACGCACTAATCCACATCCACTGTGTTCTGATATTTATACCATCTGTTATAACTACTTTGTAGGATGAAAAGTGTATTATCAGTACTGGATAACCATACTTCATTTAAAACCATGTTCTAATTAACATGTATCATAATAACCCGTCACCTACGGGAACCCGGTGGGCCCTGTATTCACTTCATGGGGATTTCAACATCTAGTTGGGAACAGGTTAATAGCTGTTTTAACTAAACAAGTTACTCAGTTTTCAAACTACATACGTGGGTTTTCTTTGTTGCGGATAACACTGACTTTCTGCAGACACTCCTGATTGAAAAGGAACCACATACAAATTATGCACTGTCATAAACCACTGCATATTATATCAAAGCCTGGAGGAGGTCGGAATTTCAAGATCAACGAGCAGGTTGGAAGCTCTTGGCCTACACATCTTGGATGTATTCTCACAACAACTCTGCCAAGGTGAGACCATGGCAGGAGAGAGCTGTAAACCAAGATGGGCAAGCTACAACTCATGGCATCCAGCAATAAAGTGACGGAGGTAGGTGCCTTACCTCTACTGCCAGAAGTAGCACACAAATGGTCAACTCTTCTCACAATCATGATGCAAGCATAGAAAGACCAGGCAGTTGAGAATGATCACTTCATGCAGTCATTTCACTTGACATGGCCTTGTAAGGGTATGTGAAAGTGGTTAAGCTTGTGGATGCAAGACCAGACCATGGACATTGCCTATACTAGGAGAGCTTCATGTCATCATGGCTTCATGAGAGTCCTTGATGCCTCGATCAAAACTCTGGTATAGATGATGCTTGTACAGAGGCACATGTCTATAGGCCAGCTACAACAAGACAGTTTATGCACCCACTACTGGTGTTCCTTTGTTTTATTTGTACATGGCGCCGTTTCTAATATAGCACTTGATTAGCTTTTCCTTGACATCCTATACTGAAAGACACTTGCTTGGCAGCAGCAACTTAAGTAAAAGACACCTGTGTTGACCTAAGGTCTAAGGCTGACTCTTTCAAACTTGCAACCCCCTACTAGAATCAAGTACCTGTACATTCACTTTGAAGTTGGGGAGGTTCTCAGCAAGCTGTTCTTTGCAATGGATCGTACCAATTACAAGCGAATCTGGCGAAGTTACTTAGCAGATATGCATGACTGAAGAATGACACTCCTCAGACATGGGGGAACTTGAAGATGGCAACATTTCAGTGTCATGCAAAGAATGCCACCCCGTTCACATCCGTCGGTGCAAATCATGCTTGTGAGCATTTGAACACTGAGCTCATGAATGTCCTGGTTGGTCGCAATGGTATGTTCAACCATGCAAATGTCAGACAACGCTTCTTAATAGCAGTTCCTGAACGGTCATGCTTGGTAAAGGAGTTTACGGGTCAGTTTCGCAAAGAAGCAAATAAGCGGACAGAGCATCCCATCTCTCTCCCAGCGTGGCTAGGAGGGAACTTAATAATGTCTGCAAGATCAGGCTGTCATTTTCAGTCACGGCAATCGTATTGCGGTTGAATGTGAAAGACTATACAACCTGATAACCATGCATACGTCCCACTGTACAAGAATACGTTCACAAGATCCTGAATATAGATGATATTGGATATCAGAAACTTTATGAAGACTATGTAGCAGATCAAATGAACGGCAATGTCTGCCTCTGAACACCATATACAATGTAGAAAAAACAAATCAACAAGATGCATGTGTCTAGAAGCAAGAAGCACCTTGACACAAAGGGCTCTATTTTCCCCGAGTGGTTCCTTCTTGCCATGCAGCGACAAATCCAAGCTGATACACGCCCTTGAAAAATTTTCAGTAACATAAACACAATACAAAGATCCTCAACAATTGGAAATATAGGTGCATAATGAGCAGGATACAGTCATGGACATCACAGTTGACGAGGCGACACTCCCCACCTCAAATGTAATATCAGTGGTAGAAGAGATGGCGCTAGACAAGTCCTACAATTGACCAAGAAGCCTCTTGTTTAAATGCATGTAAATTGCTTTTTGTTCCCATAGGACCCCCCCCCCCCCCCCCCTTCCCCATCTCCCTTGGTACGTATGCCACTGTTCTGGGGAGAGGTAAAAACTTACGTCAATAGTCAATGTTTTCTTTATAGGGGGTGCAAATCATTTTGATTATAATATGTTATGTACATTTTTAAAATAAAACTACATAGCCTCCACCCCCCCCCCCCCCCCCCCCCCAAAAAAAAAATCCCCTGTTTCTACTCCCAGTTCCCTTCTCCCTAGCTATGCTACTTCTCTAAATTGCAGAAGGGGGTCTTTGAGGCAACCTAGCCCCTGGAAAATTATGTACCTCCATTTTAGTGTTATAGAAGAATTTAGGACGGAGTTATTCACAAAAACAGGTTGAAAATGGCGGCCAGTTTGAAAATCCAAGATGGCCGCATAATGGCTTCGGAAAAATTGGCAACATGGATTTTTAGATTTGGTGTACTTCAACGCTTCCAAAAATGTATAATATTCAAAATCATCAAAATTTGTAAACGAAATTACATAAGGAACCTGACTAATTTGTTCTTGCCCAGATAGGCCATCACAGAAAATTGGTTCATGGTGTGAAGGCATTGCATGTAATATAAAATTTAAAAAGATCCCTAACAAGATGCGTCAATGTCAGCTAGAGCAGCAACTACGGGTCCCAAATCGGGTCCCTTCATTGTAATTTGATTCTTTCATCAGTTGGCGAACAAGCAGTATTTCTATATCAGTTCAATTTCATGTTTGTTTAAAGTCCTGCTAGCAGTTATCTTTATCTGGTAGCATTTTGTAAACATAATTTACTTAAATTGATAGCAGTATGTCATTGCATCACAGGAACAACAAGAACGTTATGACTAGTTGACGAAATTGACGGAATAACATGAAACCGTTCCGATATATTTAAATGGATTCACATGGATGCTCCGATGGAGTCCATCTTGAAGATTGGTGTCACAGTAACGGTTTCACATTGGCTTAGGAATACACCATGTGAGATGCAACCGTTTACCACTGTTGATGATCAGGCATCCTGTCTCCTACCTGTAACCAATTATGTAATAAATAACAAACAGACCACATGACGAGTAAAATACATTGAAATAGTGACTTACCTCTGCTGATGATGCCATCTGATCTGCAAAGAAGGCTTTATGTATTTGCATAAATTCCAGTTTGAGTTCTTTCAAGTTTGGCATCTTGCAGATCCAGGATGCTAGATGAATTGATGAAGATGACTCACCAATATCCCACAAATCATCTCCACCTTTTAATGTCAACTTGTGGATCTGTGATGAGAGTGTAAAGCAGTGAAATTCACATATTTATGTATCCTAATGGACAACATTTAGGTTTCTATCTAAGACAAAATATGTTGGTATTTCAAAGAATGACCGTATATAGAGTATCCTGGGGGTGTATTCTGAAAATTGTCTTATCTTTTTTATTATCTTTTGTCATAAGTCCATAAGATAATACACCGCTAAAATTGTCATAAATCGGTATTCTGAAAATTGTCTTAAGGGTATCTTATCTTCCCCTGACCACGCCCATTATTGCTGAGATAACCAATCAAAATCGTTACAAAATATTAATGTGCCCCCTCAGCCAATCAAAGTGGGTTAAATTGCGTATGCGTCGCATGTTCTGCACGCATCTAACTAGCTTCGCGCACAAATGCGATTTTCAATCAACGTTAAAAATTTTGTATATTTTTGGTCAAAGAGTATTTTTGTAAGGATAGGATTTTCACATGGTTAGAATTTCAATGGAATTTTCTCCCCCTCACTCTCATTGTCTAACCTTTTCGCACATACACACACTCATGCACACAACACACATAGGGAGCTCTTCAAAATCTCAAATAAATGTCTTTAAATATTTGTAAACAAGATATAACACAAGGAAAATACAGCCCATAGCTGTCTCAGCATATGAGTAGAATTAATGATAAATTTATGATGAGATACACAGAAATACAATATAAATACTAGAAGCCCAACTGAATAAGCGATATAGCGTTTTAACAACAGAGATAGGCCACGCCTTCAGCAGCGAGTTTTTGAAAATACGTTCGGAATTTCATTCAAATGAGGTAGTACGTCAGAGTTTGTTCATTTAAATAAATTACCATACAGGAACTCATTGGATAAAATAACACATTACGCAAAAAGCTAAAGTAATTACGCATTGCGCACTCGTTTGTATTGCAGTTTCCATGGCATTTAAACACGCACTTCTCAGCAAAATTGCGCTTCTTGATACCAAAGACGCAAAGTATTTTAATTCATCTCTATTATTTGAGTTACGCGCAGTACAAACAGTTACGCGATTCCATCTAGTTAATTGCGCATAGTCAAGAAACAGGGGATTTCCCTACCAGGAGCAAAATATTGTTTTTCATTGTGACGTCATAACAGAGGCATACCATAACTTTGTGCGTAATTATTGTAAAGTTCGCGCCTGCGCATATGGAATTTACGCTAATATTACCATGGCAACCAGTCTAATTAACATAGAAATCAGGTCTTCTCTTCATTGAAAATTTGGCCAACTTCCATTTTGAGTTGGGGGGGGGGGGGGGCCTGATGAGATAAAAGAAAAGAGAGTTGTCAGAATACACATTTTTGACCAAATAAGACACTCTGCTTGCGCAAACGTGCTTATCAATTGCGTGGCAAGGCGCGCCAACTAAAAGAGGTTAACAAACTTTCAGAGATAATATAAAAGTTATGAGAGTTTTCAGAATACGTATTTTGTCATAAGCCTAAGATAACACAGTTTTCGAGAAAAGACAGTTTTCAGAATACACCCCCTGAGTACGAACATCACTTCTGAATATTCTATATCATGAATGCGATATGAACTATTCACTTGTATGCATGTATCAACACAAGTGTGATTGTGGTTTGGGTTACTCCATACACCAGGACCCTGTTGCAGATACAGATACAATCGATTGTAAGTCAGAGCATTTACGTGTTTCAATCAATCAGATTTGCGCATTTAGAACACATGATATCTGACGTACAATTTTTGGTAACTTACAATCAATTGTATCATGGGCGTCAATCACGGGGGGTGGAGGATAGGGAATATATCCCCCCCCCCCCCCCCCCCCCCAAAAAAAAATAAATAAATAAATAAATTTTTAAAAAAAAATATATATATATATATAATATATTAAAGGGATAGTTGAGTTATGGTAAGGAGAGTACAGTTTTGGTGAAACTGAATTTTAGTAACCAAAACCTGCATCATTACATTACAAACTAATAGTTATAACTAGAAAGGAACACAAAATTACAAATGACGTAGTAAAGATCATTTTATCATTCAAAAAGAGCTGTTAAAACGTAAGAGGGTGCTCTCCAAACACTCATCGGTTTCAACCATTTTGAATAAAATATTGTGCATGTATTGCTTTATTGAAATAGTGATTAGATAGAGAAATAACCAACAACTATTTAAATACCTATTTTGTAACTTTTTGAAAAGAGGAAGCATTTTTTTGAATTTGTAACGGCTGGTTCAAAATTCTCTAATAAACCTGGCGCCCCAGGTTTATTACAAATTGTTATATTTATGGATATTTCAGCCGTCTCTGAACCGATTTTGATCAAACAAAGATGATTTTATTATTTAAATATTATACTCTTTCAAATTTTACACTCAGTTTTTCATTACCTCACAAAAAAATAAGTAGTCTAGCGCCCTCTCTACCAAACCTCAACTATCCCTTTAAGCTACGCCTACTATTATTCTTCCTTCTCAATCATTTATGATTACTCCTTGCAATTTTATATATATATATATTTTTTTTTTTTTTTTTTTTTTTTATATATATATATATATATATATAAGCGAAAGGTGAACTAATACATACAGCTTTGGTTTCTTCCGATATTTAAATAATGCAAAGAATAATCATAAATGATTGAGAAGGAAGAATAATAGGCGTGGCTTAATAAGCATTGTTCCTCCCTTTAACCCTCCAAATGAAAAAGGGCACTGGTCGAAAAATTGGTCTCCGCCAGGACTCGAACCCGGGTCTCCAGCTTGGAACGCTGACGCCTCAACCACTGGGCCACGGGGACCGTGTGATTGAAGACAGATCCAAATTCAGGTCATTGGCAAGCCAATCTCTCGGCCCTTTGTACAGGCGGCTTGCATTGCTTTGTACAGGCGGCTTGCATTGTTCGTAACTCCTTCCCCATGAATTAATTGAGTACAAAGGGCCGAGAGATTGGCTTGCCAATGACCTGAATTTGGATCTGTCTTCAATCACACGGTCCCCGTGGCCCAGTGGTTGAGGCGTCAGCGTTCCAAGCTGGAGACCCGGGTTCGAGTCCTGGCGGAGACCAATTTTTCGACCAGTGCCCTTTTTCATTTGGAGGGTTAAAGGGAGGAACAATGCTTATTAAGCTACGCCTATTATTCTTCCTTCTCAATCATTTATGATTATTCTTTGCATTATTATTCTTCCTTCTCAATCATTTATGATTATTCTTTGCATTATATATATATATATATATATATATAATGCAAAGAATAATCATAAATGATTGAGAAGGAAGAATAATAGGCGTAGCTTAATAAGCATTGTTCCTCCCTTTAATCCTCCAAATGAAAAAAGGCACTGGTCGAAAAATTGGTCTCCGCCAGGACTCGAACCCGGGTCTCCAGCTTGGAACGCTGACGCCTTAACCACTAGGCCACGGGGACTGTGTGATTGAAGACAGATCCAAATTCAGGTCATTGGCAAGCCAATCTCTCGGCCCTTTGTACTCAATTAATTCATGGGGAAGGAGTTACGAACAATGCAAGCCGCCTGTACTTCAGCTGGATCACAAAGGAGTGATTCAAGTATTAGTTAGAACATATATATTGACGAAAGGTGAACTAATACATACAGCTTTGGTTTCTTCCAATATTTAAATAATGCAAAGAATGAAGTACAGGCGGCTTGCATTGTTCGTAACTCCTTCCCCATGAATTAATTGAGTACAAAGGGCCGAGAGATTGGCTTGCCAATGACCTGAATTTGGATCTGTCTTCAATCACACGGTCCCCGTGGCCTAGTGGTTAAGGCGTCAGCGTTCCAAGCTGGAGACCCGGGTTCGAGTCCTGGCGGAGACCAATTTTTCGACCAGTGCCTTTTTTCATTTGGAGGATTAAAGGGAGGAACAATGCTTATTATGCTACGCCTATTATTCTTCCTTCTCAATCATTTATGATTATTCTTTGCATTATTTAAATATTGGAATAAACCAAAGCTGTATGTATTAGTTCACCTTTCGTCAATATATATGTTCTAACTAATACTTGAATCACTCCTTTGTGATCCAGCTGAAGTACAGGCGGCTTGCATTGTTCGTAACTCCTTCCCCATGAATTAATTGAGTACAAAGGGCCGAGAGATTGGCTTGCCAATGACCTGAATTTGGATCTGTCTTCAATCACACGGTCCCCGTGGCCTAGTGGTTAAGGCGTCAGCGTTCCAAGCTGGAGACCCGGGTTCGAGTCCTGGCGGAGACCAATTTTTCGACCAGTGCCTTTTTTCATTTGGAGGATTAAAGGGAGGAACAATGCTTATTAAGCTACGCCTATTATTCTTCCTTCTCAATCATTTATGATTATTCTTTGCATTATTTAAATATTGGAAGAAACCAAAGCTGTATGTATTAGTTCACCTTTCGTCAATATATATATATATATATATATATAAGCGAGAAGTGAACTAATACATACAGCTTTGGTTTCTTCCAATATTTAAATAATGCAAGAAATAATCATAAATGATTGAGAAGGAAGAATAATAATAGGCGTAGCTTAATAAGCATTGTTCCTCCCTTTAATCCTCCAAATGAAAAAAGGCACTGGTCGAAAAATTGGTCTCCGCCAGGACTCGAACCCGGGTCTTCAGCTTGGAACGCTGACGCCTTAACCACTAGGCCACGGGGACCGTGTGATTGAAGACAGATCCAAATTCAGGTCATTGGCAAGCCAATCTCTCGGCCCTTTGTACTCAATTAATTCATGGGGAAGGAGTTACAAACAATGCAAGCCGCCTGTACTTCAGCTGGATCACAAAGGAGTGATTCAAGTATTAGTTAGAACATATATATATAAGCGAGAAGTGAACTAATACATACAGCTTTGGTTTCTTCCAATATTTAAATAATGCAAGAAATAATCATAAATGATTGAGAAGGAAGAATAATAATAGGCGTAGCTTAATAAGCATTGTTCCTCCCTTTAATCCTCCAAATGAAAAAAGGCACTGGTCGAAAAATTGGTCTCCGCCAGGACTCGAACCCGGGTCTTCAGCTTGGAACGCTGACGCCTTAACCACTAGGCCACGGGGACCGTATATATTTATATACTTGAGGTGGGGGATTATTATCCCCCCGATATTAGGGGTACAAAATATTCATTAAAACACTCAAATGAAGGGACGTTTCTCCCCTATCATGCATTATGTAAAAGTTTATCCAAGTCTTCTTTAAACCACATCTTCCCCCTGGACCCCCATTATAATCATTTGACCTATAATATTTGTATTCCGGAATTCTCACTATGTCCAATAAACTCCGCCAATAAGCTAACTGGCTAACTGCTTTTCCTATTTGAATCTGAACAACAGCTGTAGTTCTCACAACTGACGACGGATAGTCAACCTTTCGAAACGTCGAGCCCCTCCTACTATCCACCCTCTCCTCGCAATACCAACAGTCCTTTCCAGGACTTTCTAGGACTACCAACAGTCCTTTCTAGGACTACCAACAGTCCTTTTTAGGACTACACCAACAGTCCTTTCCAGAACTACCAACAGTCCTTTCTAGGACTAACACAGTCCTTTTTAGGACTCCTAGAAAGAATACAATCAGTCCTTTTCAGGACTCACCAATCATCCCCTCTCACATGGTGCAACTGCAAACCACGCGTATTATCTTTAGTTCTGTATATCAAAAACCCAAAACCACCCTCTCGTTGTGCCCATTCAAATTGAGCTCACTAATTTTCCTATTTGACTCTGGCACGTTTATTTGTGTATATCAACAAACCAAAACCTTCCGGAGGCTCCGCTCCTTGGACCCCCATTGTGATTGCATTTAGGGATCCATAAGGGTGTTTGCAATATGCAATTTATCTTTATAATCCCCCCCCCCCCCCCCCCCCCCCCCCCGCAATGGCGAGAATAAATCGGTGGCTATGGATTGTATCTCTGTGTGCAACGGGGATCACAGTTGACGTTTTTCTTCCTCATATCTAAAACATGAATAAGCCTTCATTTTTTGTGTTATAATCTCAATATTTTCATTTTATGTTGTGCTGATTTATTCTAAAATGTCAAGACACAATTACAATTTCTCCTTTCTATTTCGTATGTCTTTAAAATGAGTTGCATAATCAGTTGCGTGTCTTTAAGATTTGTTTTAATAGTAATAATAATAATAATAATAATATTATACTCCATTTATATAGCGCTTAATATAATTGATAATCATCACTAAGAGCTTTACTATGCTATTATAACCTTATTATTATATCTATAATAATCATAATACTTCTAAAAGTAATTTTGATCATTTTACTACAGTTTGTTGTTGTTTTTTGTCAAGATGTAGCAACACCTTCTGGATTTTTGTCTAATAATCAGCCTGCTTTTTAAAAACAACATGTCATGGTTACATTGCCATTGTACAATGACTATAATGGCAAATATATAAACCATTCATATAAATGTTGTGCTCACTGCATGCTTAGGTAGTTTCCAACAAGGGTGTGCCATATCTTTATTGTTGCGGTTTTCCTTGTACACATGGCATCTCATGTGTAGTTTCAGGTGAGCTAGACTGTAAAGTCCACCACACAGCAATGCTGCATGGTTATGATGAACCGGCAAAAGGTACACTTTACCCACACACAATATATGGTATACATTGTATGAATTTACTTACAACAGCTATTATCAGAATAAGGAACAAAGCATATATTTACATTTAATTGATACATAATTAGGTGAAATGAATACCATCTGCTTTAATTCAATTTGTCTGATTTATTTGTTTTAGCGGACAACAGTATTCATTTATTATTTAGTTTCACATTACAATTATAACTAGCATTACACAATTGTAAATAATGGAATAAATAATATTTGGAAATCATACTCATCCCATATCTTGTAAGGATATATTTTTCAGCATGAATATAGTTTGCAGGTATGTGACAGTGTGTGATACCTTGGTCGTTGCTGCCTTCCCTGCTACCACAGCATAGAAGCTGTCAGATAGTTCCATCGATATTAGTGTCAGGTCTATCAGGTCTGGTAAGCCACACAGCCATTCTGCAAGGTGCGTTGATGATGCATCACCTAGTGTGATCTCCTGCAGTAAGACATCCTGAACCTGAAGGGAGTTAAACATCAGATTAAAGAACAGATGAGAACCAGGGTTGAGCATACAAGAGGTGTTCTGAACAGATATATGTGACGGTGGGTAAACTGGAATCCTTGCAGTATTGTTTTAAGTGGTATCTTGTTACGTACGATTGTGAACCATACAAAATGTATGACATGAATTATATTTAGATTTACGCAGAAGATGTAGCTGATAAATGATAATTTTTAAACTGTAAATAGCTCTTTAACTAAGATTGAACAGACAATACGATGTAGGATATGATTAAGTTGTTCAACCTCTTTGATACTAAATGTACTTTGTGCAGAAAAAGCTGTTGTACATGTAGTATCAAACAGGTAGTAGTAGTAGTATGCATCATCATCTACTACTATGATTACGGCTACAGCTAGACAGGTCTAGCAATCCGGGGTCTCGGGTTCGAATCCCGGAGAAATACATTTCTTCTTTGCTCTGTTTCATTTATAATATTTTTGGTAAATTTCTCTACATTAAAAAAATATGAACCCAGTGTTATTCCATTGCCCAGTTTATTTTTATGACAAACACTAAGATAATCATGCATATAATTAAATTTTATATTTCAACAATCTTCCCAATCTTTCCCAAACCTCGACCTGTTCTCAAAAACTACAAGTCATGTCGTTTATCACAATGCATTATTACTAACAACCAATCACATATATCAAGTAAACATTTCGAGGTAGAGTATCCTATACTTGAAGCATTTATCAATTTAAGTTCCACAGACATGTAAGCTACGTCACTACAAGACAGCACATACTACATTTGCCATATGTCACCTTTACCTTATATTATGTATAAACAAAAATGTTTTAAAATATGCCGATTTATACTTTTTGAACAGCCTGAGCATACCAGTGCGTTATATGAAGCCTATTGTCAATCTGGAAAATATATAATTAAACAGTTGAGACTTAAAATGCATTGATTTATAATTATTCACAATCATTTAATCCTATTTAAAGACAATATTAATGTCATGGCTGGGAATTACAGTACAAGATAAATCCCATACCAGAGGAATGACTTACCCCGGTTGGATCTACAAATATGTAGCCTAGTAGTGTGTGTGCAGTTAACTGTTCCATGGTCAATGTTGTCTCGTTATGAAAGAAACTGGTCTTCACGATATCAGCTACATCTTTGTCATGACATTCAAAGGCTACATCCACAATGAAATCACGTTCGCTCACATCATAGTAATGTGTGCATTTGTAATGTTCAATCAGCCTGGAAATTATATCCATCCCAACCTCCTTGCTCAAGGCTGTACCAAAATACAATGGGTACCTAAATTCTTCTTTTTTAGGCAACACTTCTTTTATCACTCTGATGTATTCATTGTGGTCTGACTTGAACAGCGCAGCAAGGTACATTCCCGCCATATATTCCTGAAACAACTTGTGTGGGAATACCATCTTGCACTGAAGCCTTGGTTGGTGAGTTGTTTGTCTCTTAGCTTTAGGAATAATTCGTTTCTCTTGTGACAGTACTCCAACACCACGCGCGGTTTCTAAAGCATGTGTGCAGTCTTCAAATACCTCTGGGTCTAAGACAAGGTCGTTTACTAGGAGGCCATCAAATGCAATTTTGCTGATTATTTCAAGGT
>JBAMJV010009762.1:0-138582 GCA_037951105.1 Echinarachnius parma
TTTGCGTTTTTGCTCATTACTCGGCTATATAAAGTCCATTTAACTTGACATTTTCACACAACACCCAGTGGACATATCAGATAACAACAATATACATTGCATCAACCACTCATTGCTTTTTGCACATGTCAACAAAGTTACAAGATCACTTTAAGCATTTAAAGTGCTCCATTTACTATGTAAAATTCAACCAAAACCACTTGCAGCTTTCAGACTTCCGTTGTGTCTGTTCTTGGCTTCCGATAACATATTTAAGAAATGCGTTTTGATTTGTAAATGGCTCTTTAACTATGGATATTTCAAAGATTGAATTCGAGATCGTAGTCAAAAGCATCAGAATTCGGATACTCAATGGAAAATGCTATCCGAATTTGGATACTTCACGCAAACGATCAGGGATTAAATCCGACTAAAATATTTACATTTTCAAAAGAAAATCATCGTTCATATTCTCATATGTGATATATCATATGTGATATGTGATATTATATGATAGTATTATACACTAGAATCCTTCAATAATACCGGTATATCATCGAAAATCTTTAATAATTGTATTATTTTACAAATATGAAACATTCAATTGATCACTTTAGTTTACAGGTCAATAACTGAATATCTGAATTATATAATTTATGATGCAAACAGTGTATTAAAATGGTCCATTGACTTTATATTTTTCCGAAAGGGATAGTTGAGACATTACAACAATTACATCGAAAGAGTCTTCTGAAGTATGTTTGAACGTGTTATAGATAAAATACGCTGTCAGCGTGGGTGCAATGACGGTGAAGGATTTTTAAAGATAAAATCATAGGAGGATTATAGAAAGGTGTGTTTTTTTTAAAGTAAGATAAAAACAGTTGGTTCTGAAAACACCATTTTGCAATACCACGTATTCGGAGCGAATAATTATACTTCCTGATATAACATACTTGATACAAAAAATGGTCTGTATTTTTTAGATTGTTGAATACAACAAACATTTCATCTTTCACCTGCATTTTTTGTTTCAAGAATGTATATACGTATGAATTCTCAATTACGTGTTTATATGCGAATATGACTTAAAGTTATACTGCAAGAAAAATGGTGCCGTTTTGCTTGCGCTATCGACGTTTGTGATGTACAGGCGAACCTCTTTTTAAAGCGGCCATTGGGACTATAAACATCACCCATTTTGATCATGGTTAAAAAGGAATACTGTATACGGAGATTGAATTATTAAAATTACCTTTCTTATATAAGAGGGTCTTGGTATATGGAAGCATACCAAAACGAGGTCCCATGGTGAGTGTACCGGAAACTTTTAAGAAATGACACTACTAAAATCGTGACATAATACCCAAACATAATGACCAAACAAAGCTGTTAAAACTCAAAAAAAATAAAATAAAATAATGCCTTAAATTGTAGGATTTATTTCGAACTCCACAACATCTATTGTATCCAAACCAGACTTGAACTAGTCACATTACCTTTTGGATGTATAGACGTTTACATCTTCTTCATTTTATTTCTAAATCCAAAGCGGGCCTTACATTGGATAGTGACAATTCATGTTGATTTTAAATAAATTCTTTTAAAATAAGACAATTTTAAACTCACCGTTTGCGGATTCCGAAACAGGAACCGAAAATGTAGAAAATCAAAAACTGGAGACGGCTGACTAAACGTGCACACAGTCTGAACAGAATAACATATACTGCGAGTGGGCGTTACCGAAAGACGCAGTTATTATTACCACTATTTTATCAGTGGCGTAGCGTGGTAGGACATAATTGGGGGTGGAGGGGGGGGGGGGGAGGGGGGACGCGCGAATGATTTCGGGGAACACCTTATGTTTTTCTTTATTGAAACAACACATTTCCCCACTATGTTTTATATTGTTTTTGAGAAATTATTTAGAGGCACGAGCCCCCCCCCCCCCCCCTCCCCAAGGGGGCGTAACATAAATACACACTTATTACCACTATTTTATCAGTTACATACATTCCCCCTCATGTTTTGAATTGTTTTGAATACATTATTCGGGGGGGGGGGGTAGGTCCCCCCCTCCCCCTCCCACATCGTGCCCGCCAGGAGCTCCGCCAGTGATATTTTATTACATTTCCCACTATTATACGCGCGGTAGTATGATGGGGCATCGAAGTTCGCGCAGTTAACTTTTAACACATCATTTCGATAAGAAATATACTGATTTGTATAATGATCCTAGTACCAGTTTATTCAGAATATTCTGTAGTATAATAAACATGTTTTGGTTTTAAGATCACTCAATTTCAATTACTTATTTCGGCCTGTTTTTTAAACCATTCCATTTTCATTGACAAAAAAAGGAGAGTGGCAACGGAAGAAGATTCAAAAGACCTGCAAAAAGATCTGGATGCTCTACAAGACTGGGAATCTGACTGGCTAATGCAATTTCATCCGCAAAAATGCCAAGTCATGCATATAAGATCTACTAGCAGGAAAAAGGAAGCAAAATACAATTTAATATACCATATTCATGGTATTCCCTTGGTAGAAGCTGAGAAGGCGAAATATATAGGCCTCAACCTTCATAACAACCTGAAGTGGAATCGCCATCTAGACGCCATAACCAAGAAAGCCAACTCCACAAGCAGCTTTCTGCAGAGGAATATTAGAAGTTGTCCTCATATGGAAAAGTTTTGCACCGAAATTCCCATAAAATCAAATCCCTGCGCTATCGCACGCACACAGCATGCAGAGCGCTGAAGTTCAAGCTTCATGAATCATTCATGAGCATACGCAGTCTGGAATACACATCAACAGTTTGGACTTGTCCATTATCAGAAATAGGTAGATTGCAGTATCTTTCGAGCGGAAATCGCTCTAAATAAGCAATGTTTGTTATCTATAATAAAAATGTAAAAACACTAACGTTACATGATTTCCAACATATTTGATCTCTATAATGTTAAGCGCACAAAAAACGTGTAAAAAAAAAATGTACGTACAAAATACTGCACATATGTTCACCCACCAATGAATGGAGCAGTCCAAGACTTGCTGTTTTACCATTCGGGCGATTTGATTTGGCGTACATCACAGCTAATTTCTATCTTGTTGGACTGAATGACAAATACAGATGATATTCTGATACCAATTACACACTAATATACAATACAAATAGCCTTAATCTGTAATCAAATAAAATAGTAGTATTTCTTCAAAATCTATATTGCATACGCTCAATTATGCAACACTACGTTTAATATAGGTTACTTTACGATTTTGTAGTTCAACAATTCTAACACGTCCATGCATTTCTTCTCAATGTCCTCGACGTCTGCATTTTTCATGAATTGCTTCCACCCACGAGCCTTGGCTTTAGAATCTCTCTGGGTGGAATAGAGTCCCTTCTAACTTGTTCCTTCTTGCCTGAATGCGTATTCTCCAACACTCATTCCCGGACATTCCGTGGGATAGGCATCCCCACAAAGCTGTACAGTTCGCTGGTGACATTTAGAAGCTCATCGACAAAGTCCTCGTACCTTACCAAGTGGTATCGGCCTCTGATCCAGTCGGGTAGCATATTATATGAGGTCTTCAAATTATCTCGCAGCAACAGACTGGCACAGGCCCTGGACGGTATCTGTGGACATGGTGGAGGCGTTGCCCTTATCCGTTGAGGAACTCCAGCCGAGCGGTCGGAGGCGACTTGCTTCCGGACTCTGCTCCTCCAGACTAAAGTGGGGATTAATCACAATTTCGTAGTTGATTCTGGAGGCGGCTGATCCACGCGGATCTCGGACAAGGTGAATGATCTTGAGGTCGATTCCGTCCTCGACGACCAGAAGGTCGCAGTAGTTCCAGATCGGCTCGAATCACCTAGGTCGCCAGCATCTTACTCTTGACTTTGTATTTCCTGCAGACTTCTTGCAACCGCCCTGAACTGACCAACGCATTTCCTGACTGTCTAGGTCTCTGCTGATATATGGCCTTATTGCTCTTCGCGCTCCATTTCTTCACTGAGAGAACGAGTGTCATCGCTGAACTGGCATCTTGCAAACACACGCAAAATTTCCATGGACATCAACCAATTTTGATCACCGTCGCTAAATAATGAACCTTCCCTAAGCGGTTCGAACATAATTATAGAAGATATCCCTATTCTGGTTAAAGATCTCTCCCGTCACGCTGGATCCAAATTGTCACAGTGCTAGAACAACTATCAACTGATCTGACGTCACGTTACTGTTCGGGAAATTGTCCCCGGCAACATGGTTAGTGTCCCATTGTGGCTGTACACTGGAACTAGTTACGTTGTCAGAGTGGCCTGCAAAAAAAAAAACACTGTCCGATTCTCCTTTCTTGTCACTGCCTGCTGAACTGCTTCGTCCAAAAGTCTTTTTCCCCGTTGTATTAAGTGATCACAATGACCTATCATCGTCGTCGCATCTCTGATGGTTGTTGTCTTGTTGTGTGACATCGAGTCTGCTGTGTTTGTTCCCCTTATTTTGCCTGTGGACATCAGCATCAAATATGTATCCCCTATGTGAATACGAGGATGAATTCTTCTTCCATTTTGGCCCCTTTGATTTGGAAAAAAAGGTGAAAGCGAAAACTGCAAATAGAACGAGATAAAACAGTCGAAACAACACACCTCTCGCCATGGTTTGCACTCATCAAGTTATACGTATGTTGATATAATAAAAAAAAAGGTTGTGTCCCTTACCTTATAGTACAGTTCACTATGTCTAAATTAATAGTTTCGTTCAAAATTGTTGGAGATTTGCAGATCTATACATGTTTGAAAACGTGGATGTATACTTAATCTGAAAACCAATGGTGCCATTTTGTTGAAAGCCGGCATGGGGGCCATACTGGCTTTTCAAAATGGCCGCCATAATCTACCGTTTTTTGCCTATATCTCCCAATATAAGCCACCTAGTGTATACATTTCGGTGTCTAAGCCTACATTTTCATGACCAAGGAATTGAATGGCAATAATGAGAATAGTTAAATATGACGGCAATATTAGATTTTCAAAATGGCCCGCATAAATATCAACGTTTGCCAATAATTATGAGTTTACATGTATTTACATATACAATTTGTTACTAAATACACATTTCAAGTGCCAAGAAAATGCACAATAAGAGTCAAAGTTGTATAGCAGCAATAATGGCTTTCAAAATTACAGCCAAGAATGACCCCCCCCCCCCCCCCCAACCCCCCCCTCCCCAATATTTCCGCACCTGAGCCAGTTCGGTAGTAAAAACATTTATTTACCTAAACATTTTATGAACCATAAACTAATCCATATCAACTGTGTCCTGATATTTACAATATCTATACTACTAAAAGAGGAGGATCTGTTTGTTTGTCTGTCCGTCTGTCTGTCCGGCTATGCAAATCGCCATGCCTTGAGGTATGACCCTCAACTTTTAGGAGATGATTGCTACTACCTTTAGGAAGATAATGGTGAAAGGGTATCAAATTACATTAAACGGGGGTTGATTTTTTGGGACGTTTTGAGCCCCAACATTTCTTTTTGGGGGCGAATGTAGCTCCGGTAAATTCCGCTAAGCGGTACTGCCTAGCTGCCACAATTTGTTCATAATTATGTGCAAACACTATTAGTATTGTATGATATGTACACATACCGTACGCCTACAGTGTGTTGTGTGCATGCAGTGCACAGGTAGTAGAATGTAATTTCTTCGTATGATGAAAAGTGGATAATAAATACCGGAGAACCTGACTTCATTGAAATCCATGTTCGAATTAACATGTATCATATTAACAACTGTTTTCACTAAACAAGTTACTCAGTTTTCAAACAACATAACACCGACTTTGCTGAAGACACTCCTGATTGGAAAGAAACCACACACAAATTATGCAATGTCACGGCAAACAACTGCCATGTATCAAAGCCTTGAGGAGGTCGGAAACGAGCAGGAAGGAAGCTCTTGGCTTACATATTTTGGATGACTTATCAACTCTGCCAAGGTGGCACCAGGCAGGAGAGAGCTGTAAACCAAGCTGGGCAAGCTACAACTCTTTGATGACATCCAGCAAGAAAGTGACTGAGGTTCGTGCCTTGCCTTTACTACCAGAAGTAGCACACAAATGGTCAACCCTTCACATAATCATGATGCAAGCATATATGCCAGGCCTATATGAAAGACCAGGAAGTTGAGAATGATTACCTCAAGCAGTCTTTTCACTTGACATGGGTTTGCATGGGTATGTGAAACTGGTTCAGCTTGTGGATGCACGACCAAACCAAGAGGATTTCCTTTGCTAGCAGAGATTTATGTCGGCATGGCAATTGGCTGCTTAAAAGTGCTTGATGCCTTGATCAGAACTATGGTATAGATAATGAAGTGCACCCACTACAGGTGTTCCTTACATGCCCACATCTATTTGTACATGGCGCTGTATATGATATAGGACTTGTACAGCTTTTCCTTGACATCCTATCTCTGAAAGACACTTGCTTGGCAGCAGCAACTAAAGTAGAAGACACCTGTGTTAAATCTAAGGCTGAATCCTTCAATCTAGCAAACCCCCACCAGAATCAAGTAGGCCTTCTTGAAAATAAAGATGTGACGACAAAGCCCCGGGAGTGGGAAGTTGAGCAAATTATAGAATGTCATGTTCAGATCCATGATGACCTACTTGCACTGGGTGAAAACTACCCTCTTATTCATACATGTGGCAGCATAATATCCGCAATATCAAGTCTTTCATTCTCAGTCACGACAATCGTTTTGCCGTTTAATGTGAAAGACTCTTCAACCTGATAACACATGCATACTTTCCACAATAATACGTTCATCAGATCCTGAATATAGATGATATTGGACAGAAACTTTATGAAGAATATGTAGCAGATCAAATGAACGACAATGTCTGCATCTGAGTACCCTATACAAAAGAAATCAACAAGATGCATGTGCCTAGAAGCAAGAAGTACCGACACAAAGGGCTCTATTTTCTCCGAGTGGTTCTTTCTTGCCATGCAGCGACAAATCCAAGCTGATACATGCCCTTGAAACGTTGTCAGTAACATAATTAGAACACAAAGATCAAAAACAATTGGAAAAAAGGGGGGGGGGGGGGGGGGTGTGTCCATCGCCAAAATTGTTCGAGGTCGAGGCCATGACCACTGGTTAAGTTGTGCCCTCAGGGGGGGGGGGGGGGGGCGGTGCCTAAGACCATTGGATATGATGTTCGAGGCCGATAAAAAGTCGACTCGAGACCCCTACAAAGTGGAACCATGACCGGTAAAAAAAGTGTACCCGAGAACGCCAAAAACTTAAAGGGGGGTGTTTGAATTCACCCCAAAACAGTAATTGTTTTCATACAATGGTTTCGTGCACAGCCCCCCCCCCCCCCCCCCCCCCCTCCCCAGTACGTGTACGCTCTCCAATTCAATCTTAAATCTCCCGTTAATTAGGGAGAAATTTGACAAATCAAAACCCATCTCATTCATCTGTTACCATAAGCCAAACAACAAAGTACAGCAGAAGTGTGAAAGCCCCAAATAATGTTAGTAGAATTTTACAATGTTAAATAATCACTTTAATAAAGCTTTACAGGGAATCTGAAAATGATATAGATCGGATACAACACGTCCACCAACCAATCAAGACACGGAAACGCCTACCAACGTTACGGGAATGCACCACCCCGCGACGCCGCCGAGTCAGGGCACAGGCTGGACTAGCCAATCACGACTCAGAACACTGAATTTTTATCCTAGAGTTAGCTTATTCGCTATTAAGAAAGTACCAACACTTTTTTTGTTGGGGGTGGGGGTGTATTTATAGCAGTCCTTGTACTCAATCGAAAGTACAAAACGTTATCAGGGCTATGATAATATATACGAACGAAACTAAAACATGTAAAATAATGGACTACTTATTTTGTACATCACATCCTAAACTGAACTAGGAAACGTGTCAGAAAGTAATGTATTATGCTGTAACTTGACTACCATAGTGTGTCTTAACTGTAAACTTGAAATATGAGGAATGTTTCATAATTGAATAATAAATATAAGTGGTTTCAGTACACAAAATCTTTTCATATCTAAAATCGCTAAAATAATTTCCTTTGGCATAGCCGACAATTCCTGGAAAATGATTTTACTGACTATTTTACTTCAACTACTATAGACGTAATCTGAAAATTTAAAAGTACAATTAATTATAAGTACGTGTCATTATTAATGTACTGCCAATTGTCTATATCATTGATTTTGTATGTATAGTAAGAATACATAATTGTGTATTTTTTATGTCGAACTGCAAGTATAATTAATGTCGTATTTTTGACATAAAATAACAAAAACATAAAACCCACTACAAAAGGCTTTAACTAAAGGGAGGTGTTTGAACACCTCAAACGGTCACTTGTCGCTCAAGGGAGTTTTTAGAATACCCAAAACACCCCCCCCCCCCCCCCCCCCCCTTCCCATCGGTATGCGTATAGGGGTGTGCTTGAACAACACCAAGGGGATTTAGAAGAAGAAAACAATCTTGCAAATTTCTTCTACAGAGTAGAGTTAATGAGGTGTACAGTGTTCCCCTTTTGTGTTGTACTTTGCCTGGTGGTTCCCTTTAATGTCTCTCATGGTGGATGTCCTCTCCAATAAGCCGAGAAATGTCGACTGATCTTTAAATATATGTTTAAATAAACATTTACGGTTAAATGCCTATAGGTAGAAATCATGGTGCTAGACAAGTCCTACAATTGACCAAGAAGCCTTTAAATTTTGTTTAAAGGCATATGAATTGTTTTTGATCCCAAAGGACCCGCCCCCCCCCCCCCACCCCACCCCAATCTGCCTTGGTATTCCACTGTTCTGGGGTGAGGGAAAAACTAAAGTTAATACTCAATGTTTTCTTAGAGGGTGCTAATTTGTTCATAAATTATGTACATTATTCTTAGAGAACTACTTTACATAGCCCCACCCAGTGGCGTAGCGTGGTAGGACTGATTGGGGGGGCACGACAATTATTGGGGGGGGCACACCTTATGTATTTCTTTGTTTTTTCAAAAAATGTCCCCTTATGTTTTCTATTGTTTTTTCGAAATTATTGGGGGGGCACCCCCCCCCCCCCCCGTAGCTACGCCACTGGCCCCACCCCCATCCCCTGTTTCTTCCCCCAATCCCCTTCTCCCTAGCTGCCACTTCTTTAAATTGCAGAAGGGGGTCTTTATGGCAACCTAGCCCCCATAAAATTTGGTTTAACCTCCATGTTAGTGTTATAGAAGAATTTAGGACGGAGTTATTCACAAAAACAGGTTGAAATGGGGGCCATTTTGAAAATCCAAGATGGCCGCCATAATGGCTTCGGAAAAAATGGCAACATGAATTTTTAGATTTGGCGTATTTCAACGCTTCCAAAAATGCAAAATATTCATAATCTCCAAAAAAAAATTAACGAAATAACATTAGGAACCCGATTATTAGAGTATAATTCTTTTAACTAGATCTAACTTACGCTTAAATAAAACTGATAAACTAATTTACTTTACATAGACGGTTGCATTTAATTTGAAACCAATAATGACAAAAAAAACATAACCAGGCCCGTAGCAAGGATTTTGTATGAGGGGAGGGGAGAGGGGGGGGGGGGGGGGGGGGTAGTCAACAAGACTGATCATTGCCCGAGACCACTGAGACCACCAGCCGAGATCTCTCAACACACCCCCCTGGCTACGGGCCTGATAGCGCAACAATCTCAATTATCAATAGTGAATCGCAACGAATACGGCCAGGGGGACGTTGCATAAAACTCGAAACGCAAAGTTGCGTTTGATTGTTGTCGCAAGTCACCAACAATCAAACGCAACTTTCCGTTTAAACGCAACTCTGTTGCATAAAGACTTGAGCTTGAAATCAAACGCAACTTTGCGTTTGATATCAAGCGCAAGTCAAATTATGTTAAGGATCAGACGCAAAGTTGTGTTTGAGTTTTATGCAACGCCCCCAGGCATGCAAATTCATTACAAGCTGCATGCAATAAGGCATCATGTACACACACCATCGGCACGCACACGTTGCACAGGGAAGGGGGGGGGGGGGGATGGGTACCGTACCCGTGTTCGCTGCTTGCGAATTGCGTGTCTTTATTTCAGCATCGTAATAATATAAATGTAAATGTAACGGAATCAGCGCGAACACGAGTGATAGCTATGTTATATACGTACAATTGGGACCAGTTATTTCCGATAAAATTGTTTTAACAATCTCTTAAATCATTTTTCTAACAAAAATTCACATTCATTTAAGTTTGTGTCAGTTTGATAGAGCTCCTGACTGGGAAGGGTCGGAATGCTATCACAATAATGGTTGAAGGGCACTTGTTATAGCAATCAGTAGGTCCTGGGTTCGATTCATAATGTTTTGAGCTCATGTTCCTTGAATTAATATACTTCTGGTTATTTCTGGAAGAAGCAAATCCAAACACTGACTACCCCGGCCCCCCAAAAAAAAGAAAAAAAAGAAAGAAAAAAAATCACGTTGGTCCAATGGACGTCATATCAACATCGTTCCTCTAATGTCACATACGAAACAACAACGATAACTATAACAACAACAACAACAACAACACACAAAGACTACACCGTACGTTATTTGTCGGTACAAATTTATATGTGTGTAATTTTAATGTGAAAGTAAGAAGCACAATTATTATAAGATTTAAAATATATCAAACTTAACACGCTACTTTAGAGGGTAAGATTACTACTACTACTACTACTACTACTACTACTACTACTAAGCGGACGCATCCGAGATTGAGTTCACAATGTAACGCCATGAATCTTTATCCATCATCAATGTCTGCAAGTCCCCAATTTCACACTGGATGTCTCTTGCAATGCAGTCCATATAGTTTATAGGTCGCCTACGTTTGTTTGATCAACATTCGTTCGGACACGGCTAAGATTTCCACAAATTCACTCATTTAAATAAAAGTCGCACACGTTTTAAACACTCTTCTTCGCGATATCGCTTCTAAAGGTCCGGTCACATATCACCGGATGGCGTGAACGGATGCCCGATTTAAAGTAACAATTTCAATCCTTTCGTCTTCGTCTGTATGCGTTTCTCATCCATTCCTTGTCAGGCGAATGAATGGAGGTTTTTCCATCCGGCGGAAGGATCTGTGCATGAAGCTATCCGGTGATATTTGATTGGTGTTGTTGAAACGTGAGGTATCTGAAAAGCGCCCTCTTTGTTTTAACGGCTGATTTTAACTTGAAAACAGCACTGCAACTTATCCGTTTATATGTTTTAAGACCAATTAAGCATTATTTAATTACAACAGCTTAGTTTTTGATGAATACATTTATATCTTTATTGGAATTTTAGATATTTGCCGAATTTGATCATGTTAATGTTGTTTGGCCCTAATATTGCATGTTTTTTTTCTTCAAATAATTATTACACTTAGGGTGTCATTGTCACATGATTATAAAATACATTAAAAACAAATCTAGTAAATACTGCTACAGCATTTTCTCTACCCGATACCTCAAATAATTGTATAGTTTCACATTTGTTAACGGGTTGTGTAATAGTTAATGCAATTTCGACCTTACTATTTTAATTTCTGCTTCGTAAAGAAGCATATTCAATTTAAAATCCTTTTTGCAAGGTTTTAACAAATGTGTATCATCTTAAAATGTTTCGTTCTAAATTATTTAATGAAGTTGGTCCACACATTTTACCAATCTAGATATTTGAGCTGTTACTGAACCAATCTTGATCAAAAAAGGTGATTATGTTAATACAATTGTGTGCTCTTCATATACACTCAATTTGTTACAACCTTACATAATGATATTGCTTGAAGCGCCCTCTAACAGAACAATTACTTTAAACTTACTCTATCGCATGTAAGTGACATATAAAGCAAAAGTATCAACATGCATGTTGAACATACATACAACAAAACGTTTTATTTTTGTAATTTAACATGGTGTATCAATTGTACCATATGGTCATGTTTTTGTACAAAGGTGTTTGTTTAATTATAAGGAAGACATTTTGCAGATACATGACACTTGTGGTATATCCTTACTACTAGTTACACATTATTTACTTCGTCTATTCAGGTGACATTTCAAGCGAAAAACAACAAGTTTATTTCACACAATTCCGTAATAGTTCATATAACATGTCTTAATTGTAGTTATTATTATTATAGTATTGTACGACGGTTTCTTTTAAGAAAGTCATATTGTAGATAAATGAACATGCGGTATATAAAAACAACTAAGTACATATTAACTACATCCGAGTAACATATTATCTAAACTACCGATTACATATTATTTACATTATAATTATATCTAAATGTAATATTTTTGAAAGCTCTTCATATTGATCTTTCCTGTTAGTTTCACCACAACTTCGTAATTTTGTGTCGTTGTAGTTTGGTAGTTTAGGCCACACGTCTCAAAGGGTACCACCACCCAAATATAATAGTCTTATCATTGAAAGGTAACATCTATAGTAGTCCATTCCATCAACAAGTTCACACAAATATGTTTCCAGAAAAAACAACAATATAATTGGAAAACGCATCACCATTCTAAAGTATGCGTTCATGGGTCTGCATGTACGAAGACTACGTTGTCCAGAGCGAACGAATCGTCCGGGGGGTGTATTCTGAAAATCGTCTTTTCCCTAATATCGTATTATCTTAGGCTTATGACAAAACCGGTATTCTGAAAACTCTCATATCTTTTGTATATATTATCTCTGAAAGTTTGTTAACCTCTATTAGCTGGCGCGCCTTGCCACGCATTATTGATAAGCGCGTTCGCGCAAGCAGAGGTGGAAAATGTGTATTCTGAAAACTCTCTTATCTTTCATCTCATCATGAAATTATCATAAATTCTACTCATATGCCGAGACAGCTATGGGGCAGTATTTTCCTTTTGTTATATTATGTTTAAACATATTTAAAGACAATTATTTAAGATTTTAAAGAGCACCCTATGTTTGTTGTGTGTATAGCTGTGTGTACGTACGAAAAAGTTAGAAAATAAGAGTGAGGGGGAGAAAATTCCATTGAAAATCTAACCATATGAAAATCCCATTCTTACAAAAATACTCTTTGACCAAATATATACATTTCTTGAACTTTGATTGAAATTTCTACGTGTGCGCAAAGCTAGTTAGATGCGCGCGTTTAAAGAAAATGCGACGCATACGCAATTTAACCCACTTTGATTGGCTGAGGGGGCATATAAACATTTTGTAACAACAATATTGATTGGTTAACTCAGCACTAATGGGCGTGGTCAGGGAAAGATATGATGCCCTTAAGACAATTTTCAGAATACCGATTTATGACAATTTTAGCGGTGTATTATCTTATGGACTTATGACAAAAGATAATACAAAAGATAAGACGATTTTCAGAATACACCCCCGGGATTCTATTATCTCCAAACGTACGCGTGAATAGCATTAGCGCACTCGCAAATGTTTGGCCCGTACGGAACCAGGAAATAATAGTGGTTCCGTAAGCGGTGGTCAGTAATGTATTGCTTTGTTTATGAATTTACACAATATTTGTATGTATTACATGCACTATACTGAAAGTTATTCTGCAAGTAAGTAAAACAACATGGACCTCGCTATGTGGGACTAACTCTTGTATTTCACGGTCCCTGGTTTCATGTATTGTTCAAAGCAAATCATATTAATGAGACAACTGATCCAGATAAAATCGTCAACTAGTTTCTGGCAAATTTAAGACAACACTCTACATCTTTAGACAATGATTTGACAAGACAAGGGGGTGTTTTTATAAAGATCATGTGTTGAACTTAATTCTTAGATTTACTTTACAAATATGGATAGCTGTTGAGTTACTTTGTAAAATGGTTGAAAGGGTTCTTTTAAAATGCCTTAAATGTTGATTAAAATCATAATAATATGTTTTACTATTAAGGAGATTCCATGTTTGTTATGTAAAATTTATGACAGTCTAAAATGCTTGCATTCTTGCTTAGTTTTTGAATATGTTTTATTCTAAGGCTACAAATGGCTTTCCATAATGGTTAGGTCCAACTTAGAGTTAAGTTCAACATATGATCTTTGTGAAATACCCCAGCTAGGTTTGATAAAAAAAAAATACATACTTACTTATGAATGTATGCAATATCATGATTAACTATTACTTCTCACCTTTATTTCACGTCAATTTGATCCTCTATATTGGATGCAGACAAACAAATAATTGAAAGAAAAAAAATGAAAATTACATGGATTTCAGCGTTGATTATCCAGCATTCACTTTCAAGTAACTTAGCGAGCTAGTATTTTCTTTGAAGGTGTACGGTCGTTTTCTTGCCGTGGCGCTGTCCTATGGTACGGCCATGCCAGATTTAATGTTCTTCACTTCTCGAGCTACCTGGCATTCGGCACAGGGACAGCAGCAGGTCACCACCAGACAGTCATTGCAGAGGTTACCCTGTTCGATTGAAAAAAATATAATTAAATCAAAGACCAAGAGGTAAAACACCGATAATAAAGCACAATCATTTTGATAATGTATTGATACAAAAAGGCAAAAAGCAGCATCGACATAAAGCAATGTAGGCACCTGACGGTTACGGATACGTGTCGGGGTTGAGGGATACAATTTGCGATTCCTGTTCGATTGCAACACAAAATAAACGAAATACCAAGAGGTAAAGCACAAATAATAAAGCACAATCATTTTAGAATGTATTCTAAGCAACGCAGGCACCTGACGGTTACGGATACGTGTTGGGGTTGGGGATTAGGTTTTGTGATGCCGTGTTTATTAGGAGTGATTTATTTTGAATAACACAAAGTCTCAACTGAATATCCATTATATTATACAAACGAATAGTTTTACGAACCTTGTTTTTATTCACCGAGGCATTAATTACCGACCAGAACAATTGTACAAAGAGACTTAGGTCAACGATATTTATATTACTACTTTAAGACATTCAAGTATAAAAAAGCTTGACAAAGTAACACACATAATAGCTTCAATACTAGCATAACTTAACACACATACTAGTTTTACGCCATGTCTTTACACTTAAATTTAGACCAGGCAGGTATTCTGAAGTTAAAATTTATTTCATCTACGTCGCTAAAATATATTTTAGCAAATCGCTATTCCTTAGGTACAGTGTAATATTTTAGTGACGTAGATATGACGTAGATACAAGAAATTGTAGCTTTAAATCGTTTTCAGAATACACCCCAAATTTTCCTTGTCTGCGTCACCCACGCATTACGCTAAAATTGTGACCTAGGGTGAACATGTACACGTACATTGTATTTATCGCGCGGGGTGCGTACATGCACCTGGCGCCTTCAGGTGAGCTCGTTATGAAACGAACCCTTTACACGATGACGCAGTTCCTTTAACCCTCTGACTTCCAAATACAATTCCACGAATTCAACTTGACCTAGTTTTTGGACGCGTTGACGAGAACAATCAAAATGTAAATGTTTACACCATAAGAAAAGCCTCCTCACAAGCTTTCATTAGATGCTTTGTTCTAACTAATTGGTCAATAATTGGCGAAGATATGATTGTTTCAATTTTACAATCATAGGTCTTTTACACACATTGTGTGAACATAAAAATAAATGCCCATTTCTTCAAAACATGAATTACCAACAAGTGCCGGGTTTTGCTACAGCGTTTCACAATTTAATCCCCTTATTCATCTACAATGGGTAGAAAGGAAGTTCAGCTTCGCAGTAAAATTGGAGTGTCGATGATATGCAATAAGGGACAACTGATTCGATCTAATTTTATGAGTTTATGACTTTAGTCGACTATGGAACACTGTGATCCATTAACTTAAACAGTACAATACATTTCTCTAAAAATGATATTTGAGACTTCAATCATGTACCAATATCGTATTTTGTTGTCCATTGAAAACAAAGTCTGTTTTCCTAATGCAAAGCAAAATCTATACCTGTATTTTACACCTATGCTGGACAGTGATTCCAAAACGCTTTGACATTCAATCATGACGATCAATAATTAAAATTAGCCACTGAAAACGATTAAATCAATTTCTTCGCTTCTCTTGGCATAATGCAAACAAAAAGGTACACGATAAATTAAAAAGCTCCAATAGATATTGGTTAACTTGACAAAAATAATCGATTACTTTCTTTAATGTCCAATTATCCTCGATTTTACATAGGCGCCCTCTTAATAAAGCCAGCATCACTATGATGCTTTCGCAAATGGCATACATTTAGGACGTGGCGTAATGAACAATTTTAATTGTATTTATCAATTTTGGGGGGAGGGGGTGGGCGCTGAACATAATCCGCATCACCAACATGTAAATCATGATGGCAGGCTTGGCAAACTTGAGTCTGAGACTTTGCAAAGGAGGGAGGCGACTGAGCGGGTTGAGGGTGAGAGAGGGGGTGTCCCCCCTCCCACCTACTAATGGTAGTACCTAATGGTAGTAATGGGAAGTTCGGACTCGTAGTCATCTGCGCGGTGCTAGACTACTACCCACTGGACAACCACCCCCGGACGATTACTCCCCGGACAACAACCCCCAGGACAATTACCCCCCAATACCACTACCCCCCAAGACAATTACCCCCCAGACAATTACCCCCCAATACAATTACCCCCAAGACAATAACCCCCTAAGACAACTACCCCCCAAGACAACTACCCCCCAAGACAACTACCCCCCGGATGATTACCCCCGGACGATTACCCCCGGACAATAATCCCCCGGACAACTACCCCCCAAGACAAATACCCCCCAATACAACTACCCCCCCGGATAATTACCCCCGGACGATTACCCCCCAGACGATCATCCCCCGGTCGATAATCCCCCGGAATATTCCCCCAAGACAATTACCCCCCAAGACAACAACCCCAAGACAAAATATGTGACCGCTCAGGCCTGTAGCCTGGATTTTTCAAGGGGATGGGTTTGGGCTCTGGGGGTGCGTATTTGCAAAAACGGGACCAAGACCACTGGTTGAGTAGAGTTTGTGTGTGGGGGAGTGGGGGGAAGGGGGGGGGGGGGGGGGGAGGTGGGGATCCGTCGCTGATTTAGACCACTGTTTTAGTTGGGGTCGTCAAATGTCAATTGGACCGATCGCTGCCCGAGACCGAGAACAATAAAAAGTGGACCTTTCTGAAGGGGGGGGGGGTGGGGGGGGGGGGTGTACGCACCCAACGCACCCAAACGCACCCAACGCACCCAACGCACCCCATGCTACGGGACTGTCAATATACAAATATATTGCAGACATCGTACGATATCTCAATCCGAAATGTAGGTAAACAGATTGTGCGGCATCCGGTGCATTTGTGACCTAGGCATATCACATGTCCTATATGTTTTTTCGGAAAATTTTGTAAGCATTATGTTCATACGACTTAGCTCTTCGATCAAATGATTTACCAATTTTAGCATTCAATAACAAAAAAAACACGTTATTTGCATTCAATTGCGCCAACGGATTTCCCGGAGGGCGGTATTACGTTATTACGAATTTACTCGAAATCGAAATACGTTTTAAATCGAATGCAAACAAAATGTTTCCGAATGATTAATATATGAATTATAATGCTATAAAACGGTGTTGAACTGCTAAATACAACTGCGGTAACAAATTTGGCGAAATTGAATGCACACAATGCACCCGGGGGACGGGGGGGGGGGGGGATGCCTCCTCCCCCCCCCCCCCCCCATACATTTGAAAGTGGAGGTGATTGTCCCTCCCACTTTTTAATATGCATACATTATAAATGTTTGATTCCATAGCTTGAACTACGTATCATATAATATTAATGTTTATCACCTGACTTAGTAAATACAGTACATGAGCTGCCATGTAATATTTTTGGATATTACATGGCACTGTTACATGGCAATCAGATGATAAAACAGTTGTTAACTTTGCTGTCGGGTAACTCATGGAATGTTCCCCTCGGGATTAAAAACGCTATTTCGTGAAGAAAATATGTCCCTCGACTACGTCTCGGGACTTATTTACTCTTCCCTCAATAGCATTTAAAATCCCTCGGGAGTGGAACATTCCGTGCTTTTCCTCCACCACCAGTTAACAACTGTAGACTAGGATATGCACCAAATCGCTCCACTATCTCGCAGTTGTGCCCCCCCCCCCCCCCCCCATCTGTTGACCCTCGCTACGCCACTGGTCTTGGGCTAATTGTTTTGGGGGTAATTGTATTGGAGATTAATTGTCCAGGGGATAGTCGGCCGGCGGGTCATTATCCGGGAAAGGGGGGGGGGGGGGGGGGGGTAGTGTCTTGGGGGTAGTTGTCTTGGGGGTAGTTGTCTTGGGGGATAGTTGTCTTGGGTGGGGGGGGGGGTAATATTCTGGCGAGTAGTTGTCCGGGGGTAGTCGTCTGGGGGTAATTGTTAGGGAGGGGGGGGGGGGGGGGGTAATCGTCCGGGAGGTAATTATCCGGGGGTAGTTGTCCTTGGGGGGTAATATTCCGGGGGTAGTTGTCTTGGGGGGTAATATTCCGGTGGGTAGTTGTCCGGGGGGTAATTGTCTGTGAGGTAATCGTCCGGGGGTTATTATCCAGGGGGTAGTTGTCTCGGGAGGTAATTGTCTTGGGGGGTAATTGTCTTGGGGGGGGGGGGGGGGGTAGTTGTCTTCTTTGGGGGGTAATTGTCTTGGGGGGTAATTGTCTTGGGGGTAATTGTCCTAGGGGAGTTATTGTCCGGGTGGTAGTTGTCCGGGTGGTAATTGGCCTAGGGGGGTAGTTGTCCGGGGGGTAATCGTCCGGGGGTGGTTGTCCAGGGGGTAGTACACGCTAACAAGCGAATGCTCGCGAGCGCCTGCTTGCGAACACCTTGCGCACGATGCGTAATTATACACACTGAGTCAGCGTTATGCTGCTGCAGCAGCTGCAGTGAGCACAAACTCGCATTGTTCACAACGGCGATCCGCGATGTATTGCATCCCAACACTTGAACAACTGTATTATAAACCTCTAGGTTATGACGCCCTAAAGCATATACCCCGCATGGCAATGAGGCTTCCCGATGCGAACAGGGGGGGAACATCAGCTCTCATCCATACCTGCGGCCGTCTTACAGGGATGGCACGGCACAAACGTCACACATAGACATGGATGTGATATTTAATTGAAATGATCTAATAATGATCAATACAAGCATCATACCAACCTGGATGTTATGGCGCCCTCTAAGCAAAGCCCGCATGGCGAGGCGGCTTCCCAGCGAGAAACAAGGGAAACAGCAGCTTTCGTTCATATCCGCGGCCAACATACAGGAATGGCACGGCACGAAAGTCACGCACAGACCTGCATTCAAAGGTACAATGTCATAATATTGATGTTATGATATAAACCATACATTGAATTACTGTTCGTTGCAAGCAGTTTCGTCCCGAGGAGACTAGAATGTGCTGATCCCAACTTCAATTTTGTCTCAGGTCAATCTGTTTCACAAAAACCTCCAGTCATTTTATGTTTGTCATACATTATAAACAATTCAAATTCGTCAATCATAGTTGGTTGACACATCTGTGACCGACGAATTTTAGTTGTAATTGAATAAGATAGACTAGCATGAAAATTTTACAAAATTATCTTCCGTTATAAAGATATATATGTTTGAAGTGTTCGGAGTCATGATTATCTACTGGATATTTATAACTGTGTACTTAGTCAGTGCAACGTGGGAACATCACTTTCCATTTTGTCCATATGATATCCGCTTTCGTGGCATTTTCACTCATTACTAATTGGACATATCGGATCACAACAATTGCACATTTGATTAACTATTCATCATTGTTGCACGTGTCAACAAAGTTACTAGATCCCTTTAACTAGATCAGCACTGGCTTATACCACCCAAAACTATCTAAGGCTATAGCCATCATCGCAGCAGGCACACATCTTGGCCCCGGGAAAGGATGGGGTATAGCCACGGTGATATTAACATGGCGTTGCGTTTCCCCATAAGTGATTTGAAAAGCGACACCTTATACACTTCGTTCATATATCTTTAATTTTTACTAAGTTCACATAATTACTTACATATTGCCATATCATCGCAGCAGCCGTACAAATCTGAGGACCACATGCGGCCAGTGCCCCGGGGCTGCATCGGGTTGGACATCACATTCGTCTGATTAATCTGTTTATGACAAATGATGTTCGTTTTTGTGTTGAAGGGTTAGTTCAGTTTTTGCATAGAGGGCGTTTCAATACATATTTCTTTTGTGATGTAATGAATAACTGAGCGTCAAATACAGTATGTATACAGTATATTTTTAAAAGAGCAAAAATGGCAGAATAAACTTTTTTGATCAAAATCGGTTCAGAGACAGCTGAAATATCTATAAAGATATTTAATCGGAAAACACCTAAGGTCCCAGGTTTATTCTACGATTAACAAAAGAAAAAAAAGAAGAACAAAAATCAATCAATAACATGCTTACACTTTTTGTATTAATTTTTTTACAAAAGAGGTTTGAAATAGTGCTAATGTCTCTATTTAATCATTATTTCCATCAACCCCCTTGTGTGTGTGTCTAATCTACAACACGCACGACATGAATATAACAATTATTATATGGCACCTCAGTAGGCAGTTTGAAGGGCACTCTTATACACGCGACGATACAGTAGCTTTAAAGTTACCTGTATGCACTGGGAGGGAGAAACCATGATTATCTTTGCCTGTTATCATTTTAAAAAGAGCCATTTAAACACAAGAGGGCGCTTTTTAAAAAGGCATTGGTTTCAACTATTTTTCATACAAAATTATGCATGTGATGTTTTATTGATATCATGATTAAATAGAGATATCATCAACAACTATTTAAAAAACGCTTTTGAAAATTTTTGAAAAAGTGCAAGCATTTTTTTATTTTTCTAAAAATCATCTAATTATTTGGGCCCCAAATAATTATAAGATCAGATATATTTATTGATATTTCAGCCGTTTCTGGGTCGATTTTGACCAAATAAAGTTTATTCTGCCATTAAAATTGAATGTTCTCTCAAATTCGACACTCAGTTTTTCATTACCTCACAAAAAATTGTGATGTGCAGCGCCCTCTCTACCAAAACTAAACTACCCCTTTAAGGGTTGGCTGACTATTAGTTTGAGCAAGTTGAAACTTATGTTTGGGTCAGATAATGCCGAACCACCAATTAGTTGGTATATGATTTGAATAACATATTTGTGTTATATATCTGTCCAGTCAATCGTAATTTGATTGAAAATTTATTCAGTAATGAGAGAAAGATAAAACCCGACAGCAAATAGCGGGAACAAAACTACATCATTTATACCAGTATATGGGACTGGACTTTAGCAAATTACGTCATCGTGCTCTCGCCTCGGAGGCCCAAAACTACATTAAAAATGTGGGTATATGGGACTGTAATGTAGTGAATTGCGTCACCACGCATTTGCCGAGTGGCGTACAGGGTACTCGTTTTCGGAGGCTTAGTATTACACCGCGTTTGATTATTTACAGACAAATTCGTACGCCTTACTCTACAGAACGATTTTTCACACAAAGTAAACTCAATAATTGTTGAGTAACATGATATTACAATTTCATCCCAGACACTTCATTTTTCATTTTGAATGCAAAGTATTTGTATTTTTTTTAATTTTTTATTATCACAGACGAAAAATGAAGAAATGGTGAGTAAGAACGATCATTAAACTTTTTGAAAAAGATGAACATCGCTGAGATACATTGTATCATTTTAAAAAGTTACGGCAATTTTACTGCGACATTACTTGAGCGTTCCATCAAAACGTTATGCTACGTATCGTAAAAATGAGGTCATTGACAAATGAAAGGGCGAGTTAATCGGACCCGTCCGATACGTCTGTATAATTATTATATGGGCACCTCTCTGAAAGGAGAATTTGTATTGTATTTATGTGGAAAGCACTTTGGAATACGCCATATATACACGCGACGACCCAGTGAGTTTTAAAGGGATCTAGTAACTTTGTTGACATGTGCAAAAAGTGATGAAGGTTGATGCAATGTATATTGTTGTTATCTCATATGTCCACAGGGTATTATGTGAAATTTTTCAAGTCAAATGGACATTGCATGGCAAGTAATGAGCGAAAATGCAAAGTGATATTCACTGACTCACTGCACTCACTTTGTACACGGTAAGAAAAACTCGGGGAGTTTTTTTTATCTGAATACTTCAATCGTACATATCTTTGTAACGAAAGGGAAATTTGAAAAACCGAAACCGGTCCCATGATTTTATTGTTAATACGAATACAACAAGGTATGATGGAACCGCTAGAATAAAAAAAATATTTTGAGGATTTGGACAATGTTACTAAGTCCCTTTAAAGTTACCTGTATGATGCCTTGCGATGGCTGACTGGTGACCACAGAGGCATCGTAGATATTTTTCTCCATGATCTTGTGTCAATTCTGCCACGCAAAATGAAAAATGAAACTATATTTATATTGATGAGAAAACATCACTACCGGGATTTGTAATCCGTATAACATGTATAATGCTGATGTGTTTTCCTGGAAGCCTTTCCAATTCAACTCAGAATTTTTTGCCAAGCATGCAGGGCAAAAACAAATTAATCAAGTATAAAAAAAAAAAATCTACATTACATAGATTGAAACAGAAAACACACATACAATTACGAACATGGATACAAGTTGTTACAAACACAATGGGTATTACTTAGACAGTTTACAGACATAAAGGATGTGGTCCTTATATAGGCTTCTGGGTATAATTGTTGTAACTATGTTGACAAAATGAAAGAAAAAAAACAAACAAACAACATGCAAAGCGTTGGATACAACCTGTGTGACTGTGATTCACTAACTAAAATCGATTTTAGGCCTAGAATTGATTTTAGTGTCTGTAATCGATTCTACCCTAAAATCAATTACGACACGATGTTTCACCAAATCAATTTTAGGCTGGGAACGATTTTAAGCATATCGCTCATAATCGATTTATTTTCAATCTTCATGGACGAGGATATGATCGATCAGGAAGTGAGAAAGTTTAGAAATTGCAGCTGAAGAACAGAATTTGTGGAAAGGTAAGTAAATGTCAGATTTACATAGACGTACTAGATATTAAAACATATTGTTTATGTTTTGACAAAACATATCGTAGAGATTGAGATTAATTTGTACTGAATGCTATATGATGCTTAATTGTTGACAAATTTCATCGAAAATTAATGCCGAACACAATAATCGCAGTGTATTTAATCATATTTTATTTTTATACAGCCCGACGTATAGTGTTTCATGTAGTGCAGATGAAAATTTGTTTTTCGTTAATATGTCTAGCCTAGTCCTAGAGAAAGACTAACCTAGACTACGTCTTTACTCTTTACTTTAGGCTAGACCAGTGCTAGAAAAGTAGATCTAGGCCTTTTTTTGTTTTGTCCTGTTGACATAACTATAATGTCGAATGGAATGGAAGGTCTTGAGGCTGGAAGTATGACAGAAAAAAACACATTATTCATCTGAATTTCTCAAAAATCTGGTCCACTTTGATTTTGAAAAAGGACTTAGTCTAGACTTAGGCTAGATAGAACAAAGTGAGTAAAAGTTCTAAGACTAAACATTCTTAGTCTAACTTCGTAGCTTTGGCCTCATCTTTAAATCAATAAACTCAATATTATTATAATGCATAGGTCACTACCGGTAGATCTAGAATATAGTCTGATAATCTAGATATTTTAAGAATCTACAACTACGACTACGTCCATGACTCAATACAATTTTCATGTTTTCATTCCAGGTCTGGCCCTGAGCCTTTGTACATGCATGTTTAGTAAACCTGACGGTGTCGGCTCATCAATGTTACGACTAAGAGGGAATCTATCATACTACAGGACAAATCTGTGACACGGGTAAGATTAGACTATTTCCTCAGCTTTCTCTAAGGCCAAATAAAAAAAAAAAACATGTTTAGCGTCCTGCTCTTTTGAAAAAAGGAAGGAGGAGGCCCTTTTTTTTTTTTTTTTTTTTTTTCAAAATGGCCGACTTTTTTCAAAATGGCCGACTTTTTTCAAAATGGCCGACTGACCCATTTATCCAAAATAACGAATGAGTCTATATTAAAAGTACGATCTTTTTCAAAATCATTTTTTCCCCCCAAAAAAAATCACGAAATTTACATTTTTTTTTTATTTATTTTTTTTATTTATTTTTTAAAAACATTTTTCACAACAAAAAAAAGAAAAAAGAAAAAGCAGGCGGCCTCCAAAAAGGAAGCGGGCGGGGACGCTAAACATGTTTGTTTTTTATTTGGCCTAAAGTAAACTTATTTTAAATTGAAGAGAGGATAAAAAAGTTATAAAATAATAATGAATTCATCTAATTGTCATAATGTTATCATAGTTATTAAGGAAATGTTGTTTCACTGGTTTGATTAATATCAATGCCTACAATTCTTTATAAAGATAATGAATATTTGTTTCAATGTATTGTGCCGGTATCTCAAATTACTCTTTCTTTTTAAATCCCAAATTATTTTATTTTCGGACTATAGACCCTACGAGTAAAATAAATGTCTAGGTTTGGATCTTAGTAACGATTTAGCTTTTAATTAGGTCACATGGGTCTAAAACACTGTATTTAATACAAAGTAACATTAATATTGTATATCGAATCTAAGTATGATTTCTTTGCTGATTCCCATGTACAGGCAAATCAGATTAAGCAGTGACAGTGACTGACTGGTGAGCACTTCAATGAACAGACTGAGGGTTTCTGGGACTAACTTTGCTTCTTACAAGTAGGTGCAAGACATATCAGAGGAACAACTAGTGGACATACGTTGTTCTGTTTTACTTTTGGAAATCAGAACAAAAAACTATTTATAAAGAGTTTAGGACAAATTGTTGTCTTGTAAGAAATAGACTTAATTTTTCTTTTTTTGTATGAATATGTACATTGCTTCTGCCTCAAAAAGAGCATGAATTAGTGAAGAATTTATATTGTATTGAGGGTTTTGATAATTAGTTCTGAAGGACGTTAGTACCAAATAGTTTTGATATCACTACAAGTATTACATTTAATTTTTTTTTTTGTGCAAACAAATCTGGATTGAGGAGAGAGAATGGCGCAAATAAGGTAGACATATTTAAAATTAAAACCTTTTAGACATGTTCACGTTCATGTGAGTTTTTAATTTTCCTGTATTTATTTACATTTTGCATGAAGGTGCAGCCAAGGTGCCATCCATGGTCAAGTGAAGGTGCGTTGACAGGAGTGCTGAATGTCTCTTGGTTTACCTTGGAGTTACTTAAAGATCTACCCATATTATACTTTATTTAAGTCAACTTTGGTATTTTTATTTTTGTTTTTCATTTGAGTATAATAAGAATTTTGTTTTGGTTATTTGTTTATGTCAAACAGAGAAAGACTGTCCATGATATACATGAAATACATTCATTTGGGTTTCCCCAAATACTAAAGTAAAACATTTTAATAATTAAATATGATACATTACGTTTAATCATCTAATGCAAACTTTTGTTATATTCTTTTGATTTTGTTGACATCAGTATTCCAAATAAAATTACTGAGTTACTAGGTTAGGGGTTCCGAAGTACTTGTATTAATGTCTTAATAGGTTCTACCATCTTTATGATTACAGTGAGATAAGTCACCTTTTGCAATATACTTTAACAAACACATCAATGGCAGTAATTTTTAATCTGTATGATGTTTTGTGTGTATGGTTACTATGTATTGTAATAACTGTTGGTTGAGATGAAATGTATATTTATGAATACAAAAATATCATTAAAAGAAGAAAAATTGATGCAGATCTGATTTATTTATCAATATTCCTATTTGTATATCTGCATGCATTTTGTAAGGTTAGTAAAATATAATAATTCACATTATTTCAAAAACAGTAATGGCAGTGAAAATCACTTTATTTTAATTCATAGACACATGTTCTTAACATGGCTGTAAATGTGTTATTTAAATTGTTAATTTGTTTTTACTTTTATTTCAGGCTTTAAAACCAGAATATTAATACATGCACACATATAAGTTATCTAATTGGCTAATTGTATTGATGATAGAATATAAGTTATGTACTATTTTGTTTAATTAGTCTTTTCCTCTATTCATATTGGTACATTTCGTATTGTAGTATGTATTGATTGATTTAGAGGGTAGTCTAGTCTTCATATTAGAATAGCACTTAAATGTTAATTTAATTAATGTTATTATATAACCAAAATTTCAAGATAACTTTCTTTAAAAAGATGATTACAATACAACATATTTTAGTAATATTACAAATAGTCTTTTCCTCTATTCATATTGGTACATTTCGTATTCTATTGAATAATTAAACAATAATATAATCTTTAATTTGTTGTTTATTTCTTAATAATACAGTACTGTATTACATTGTTTTAAAACAAGGTAATGTGTATCAAATTGTGACTTACTTTTAAGTCATCTGATAATGCTTTATTCTTTTCAGTTTATTTCATCCACATTATATTAAAATAAAAGTAATCTATATGACAACATAAGTAAGATTTAGAAAAAGGCCTATGGCCGAAATATCATTAAAAGTTATCATGGAGTATTTAATTAACAGTTGATGTTTCAGTAAATTATAATGTGTTTTCATTTATTTATATTTGTAAATGCTTTCTTGATTCATCTTTCGGTTCAACATTCCATCGATTCCTTACTCCCATAATCGATCAAATGAAAAATATACATCTTATATGGCATTTGAAATAACTCCATCCCGTTACATTTTGTAAATTGTCATGGAGCATTTAATTAACAGTAGATGTTATATAAAATAATGTTGTGTTTGCATGTATTTATATTTGTGAATGTTTTCTTGATTCATCTTTCGGTTCAGCATTCGATCGATTCCTTACTCCCATAATCGATCACTAATATATAATCCAATTATTACTATTAATGATCAAATACAAAATATACATCTTATATGGCATTTGAAATCCACCTCTTTAAATTTTGTAAATTGTCATGGAGCATTTATTTAACAATTGATGTTATATAAAATAATGTTGGTTTTTCACTTATTTATATTTGTGAATGTTTTCTTAATTCATTTCTCAGTTCAACATTTGATCGATCCCTTACTCTCATAATCGATCACTAATATATTATTCAAATTATTACTACAACTTATCAAATAATCTATATATATACATCTTATATGGCATTTTAAATGATTCCATCCCATTCAAATTCTTGAATATTATGATTTTACAACCAAACACTACACTACTTTGTGATATTTAATCTTGTAATTCAAACTACAACAACTATCTCATGAAACTAACCATCTTATTACATTTTGGGGGGATTCAAACATTGGAATGTGTGTACTTTTATATGTAATAATGTTTTCTATACGGCAGCTGATGGGTGTATTGATTTTAGAGCATAAAACATTGTGTTTGAGCATGTGCGTGCGTAGCTTGTAGTTATAAGTGTAGTATTATGTGTGCATATTTGTTGTGAGTATGTGGGTACATATATGTGTGCGCGCGTGTGTGTGTGTTTGTGTGTGTGTGCGCGCGTGTATATATATATATACAGTATGTGTGTTAATCTACTTTCATAATAGTTGGTGAATCGTTGTTTGTCGGTGAGTTGTGTTGAAATTCCATTTTAAGTGAATAATTTGTCTGAGTACGGTAATGAGCAAAAACATGATATTATTTGCTAGCTATAAGGTCATTAATATAAGGTATTAATATAGAAGGTCATGAGTGACATCCTGCGATCCAAGTTCATGATGAACGTCAATGTAGAGCGTGCTCATCGGGACGGGAGGAGTGGCGTTCGTCCACGCCACATCCTGGTGAAGACCTTGTCCTACCAGGAAAAGGTGGCCATCATGAAGGAGGCTAGGGAAGCTCTGCGTGATCAGAGATATTATATCGTTGATGACATTACGAGGAAATATTTGGAGACCAATAAGAAACATGCCAAGGAAGTGCAGGATTTATATCAGAAAGGCACCAAGCTTCTTTTTTTTGCTGGGCCAATGGAGAGGTGATGGAGGAGCACCCTACTTTACTGCGTAATATAGCTTTAACTTGCAAACACACCCATAAACCTAAATGTATTGCTGCCTTGTGCAGGCCTCCAGTTGACGTTCGGACAATGTGTGCATGTGTGGTATGTCTTTCTCTTTAGATGGAAATTACTACCACATGTTTTGTGCCACACTAGAATATATGTATTTCTCCGTGATTTCTCATATATGATTATGTGTCTCTTTTACAAGTAGTAGCTGTACTGTTTCTTCTTCTTCTTCTTTCCTCTTTACTTGTGTCTTGCTATATTATTGCTTACACTTGTACTATAACCATACGTTTACTTAGTAGTTACAGGTAGTTCGGAACATCCCTTTTTGTTCAAATAGTTTAAGTGGAGTGCTTTGTTAACAACACCCCTTTGTCCCATATTGTTTATTTGTATTTCGTATATTATCGTACACTCTATATATTATATGCTTTCTTATCCTTCTATCACGCCCCCCCCCCCCTTCTCTCTCCCCTCTCGCTCTCTCTCTCTCTCTCTCTCTCACTCTCTCTCTCTCTCTCTCTCTCACTCTCTCACTCTCTCCTTCCTGTTCTTCATTTCCCTATTTCGCATTCCAAATTGTGCATCGGTCTGGTTGGTACGTGCATGTCTTTGTTTTATTTATTTAACCTTAAATGAATATAGAAGATCATGAATTACAACAAAACAATGATTGTCAGTATTATATGCCAAATGAGTTTCGTGCTGACATGTCTCCATATTCTCATGAAACGCAATTGTTGATTTTTTACAATATAATGCAAGAAGTCTCCCTACGAATTGTAATAGTTTAAATAAGTATGTTGTTATCCTCGTTGAAATTTGGATTTTCAATAATTGGTATTACTGAAACATAGCTGACTGCTTACTCCCCTCCCCTTTTTATGTTAGAGGGTTATAAGCAGGTACCCAGCTAGCCACCTGACGTCGGGCCGATGTCAAAAGTTGTTGGCCGGATGTCGGCATATCACGGTTGGCTCGAAGTTAAAATGTCCGCCAGCCCAACATCGTAACCACGCCATTTTGTGATACGTCAATTTCTGACAATGGCCCAACATCAACTCATGACATTGGACCAACATAACATTATGATGTGGGCGCGAGGTTAAAATGTCCGCTAGCCTAACATTGTCCCAACATCATTTTGTGATGTCGGGTCAATTTCCGACAATGGCCCAAAACCAAATCCTGACATAGGACAGATATCAAATTATGATGTTGCCTCGACGTTAAAATGTCCGCCAGCCCAACATCGTCACCACGTCATTTTGTGATACGTCAATTTCTGACAATGGCCCAACATCAACTCATGACATTGGACCAACATAACATTATGATGTGGGCGCGAGGTTAAAATGTCCGCTAGCCCAAATTGATTTGAAGGTGGATTATTTCAGATTCAACGCTCTGCAAATACTAACCATTACAAAACATACATGCTAAGAAGAGGTGTATATATATTATACCGATTGCGACCTATGTTTTTAGGACGATAGGGTGATAGGTTTAGGAGTAGGCAATAGGTGTAGGAATAGGATATTTATAGAATTATGATTTATGAATGAATGTGTGTAAAGGTTAAACAAAAAGCATGGATCGGATGTGGAATTTACGAATGTTTTCCAATTTCTTTTTACGTTTTTGATGTTGGACCTACGTTGGCCATTTGACATTGGGCCATTGTCTAATTTTGATGTTGGTCCAGCATCAGAAAATGACGTTGGGCCAATGTTGGGTTAGCGGACATTCAAACGTCGGGCGAACGTCAAGATTTGATGTTGGGCCAACGTCAAGATTTGATGTTTGGCCAACAATAAAAAATAACGTTGGACTAATGTCAGGCTGGCGGACATTTTAATGTCGGGCCAAAGTCAGAATTTGATGTTGGCCCAACGTCAGGATTTGATATTGGGCCATTGGCGGAAATTGACATTAGGCCAACATCACATAATGATGTCGTGACAACGTTGGGCTAGCGGACATTTTAACCTCGAGCCGACATCATAATGTTATGTTGGTCCAATGTCATGAGTTGATGTTGGGCCATTGTCGGAAATTGACGTTATGCCAATATCACAAAATGACGTAGTGACGATGTTGGGCTGGCGGACATTTTAACGTCGAGCCCACATCAAAATTTGATATCTGTCCTATGTCAGGATTCGGTGTTGGGCCATTGTCGGAAATTGACATTTGCCCGACATCACAAAATGATGTTGGAACAATGTTGGGCTGGCGGACATTTTAACGTCGGGCCAACGTCAGAATTTGATGTTCTCTCAACGTCAGGAATCGATGTTGTGCCTACGTTAGAACTGACATTGGGCCATTGTCAATAATTGATGTAGGGCCGAAATCGCAAAATTACGTTGGGCCAGCATTAAAAAAAGACGCCGAGCTGATGTTGATGAATTTTACATCGGCCCAACGTTGGTACGACGTCAGGTGGCTAGCTGGGTACGTCATTACATAGCAAATGAACGTGGTGGTGGTGTTCTCCTGTATATTTCAAACTTGTTGACATTTAAGGTGAGGCATTACTCCTACTATTACTACTATTACAACTATTACAACTACTACTACTACTACTACTACTACTACTACTACTACTACTACTACTACTACTACAACAACTACTACTACTACTACTACTTCTACTACTACTACTACTACTCTTTGGCAGAGTTATAATCATTTTTATATAATAATGTGGAAGGTTGAAACTGAAATATCGACTTTTCAAATCAGACAAACACTATTAAAACCATGCAGAATTGTTTTCACAAAATCACAACTAACTTCGCACTCAATTCGTATTTCAGCATTATAAAGAACAATAGTTTATCTTGCTAGTTATGTACACGTCCTCTTAAAACGAATTTTACATCGGCCCAACGTTGGTACGACGTCAGGTGGCTAGCTGGGTACGTCATTACATAGCAAATGAACATGGTGGTGGTGTTCTCCTGTATATTTCAAACTTGTTGACATTTAAGGTGAGGCATTACTCCTACTATTACTACTATTACAACTATTACAACTACTACTACTACTACTACTACTACTACTACTACTACTACTACTACTACTTCAACTAGTACTACTTACTACTACTACTACTACTACTACTACTACTACTACTACTACTACTACTACTACTACTACTACTACTCCTACTACTACTACTAATAGTAATACTAATACTAGCACTAATACTGCTACTACATTACTACTACTACTACTACTAATACTACTGCTACTACTTATTTTATTACTACTACTACTTCTACTTCTACTACTACTACTAATACTAATACTTCTACTACTACTACTACTACTACTACTACTACTACTACTACTACTACTACTACTACTACTACATGTACTTCTATTACTACTACTACTACTACTACTACTACTACTACTACTAGTACTTCTACTACTACTACTACTACTACTGCTACTACTACTACTACTACAACTACTAGTACTACTGCTACTACTACTATTGTTACTACTATAAGACAAACACTATTAAAACCATGCAGAATTGTTTTCACAAAATCACAACTAACTTTGCACTCAATTCGTATTTCAGCATTATAAAGAACAATAGTTTATCTTGCTAGTTATGTACACGTCCTCTTAAAACGAATTTTACATCGGCCCAACGTTGGTACGACGTCAGGTGGCTAGCTGGGTACGTCATTACATAGCAAATGGACGTGGTGGTGGTGTTCTCCTGTATATTTCAAACTTGTTGACATTTAAGGTGAGCCATTACTACTACTATTACTACTATTACAAGTACTACTACTACTACTACTACTACTACTACTACTACTACTACTACTACTACTACTACTACTACTACTACTACTTCAACTAGTACTACTTACTACAACTACACTACTACTACTACTACTACTACTACTACTACTACTACTACTACTACTACTACTACTACTACTACTACTAATAGTAATACTAATACTAGCACTAATACTGCTACTACATTACTACTACTACTACTACTACTACTACTACTACTACTACTACTACTACTACTACTACTACTACTACTACTACTACTACTACTACTACTTCAACTAGTACTACTTACTACTACTACTACTACTAGGGGCTTGGTATATAGTCCATGAGCCGAGGCCAGAAAAAATGAAATCCGTAGCACCCCCCGACGGGCACGGAAATGTTGGTATCAGAGGATAGGTTATGAACCCAGCTACCAAGAAATGCTGACCCCCCAAACAAATATTTGCTCGTAACCATGGCAACGCCAATCACGTGATACATGTTTAAACTGACTCATTAGCGAGCTTTTTAGTGCTATTTCTGCTACTCCATACTCCTAAATCACATTTCTCGGAACTTACATGAGCAATACTCCTGATTTTTCATATACTCAGACAGTAAGGGACTGGATTTCTGTTAGAATATGTTTTAAGGTGAGGGTACCGTTTTAAGGTCCCAAGGGTCACCGCTAATTAACCCCTAATCGTACACTACAGTCACAAATTAGAACTTTATTAGATTTTTGGCTAGTTATTTCTCTGTAGTTGGTTTTCTGAGCTATACTATGACACATTATTTTGTAATGGAGTAAAGCACATGGCCTCCAGAGTTCGAATCCACCATGTGACATCGGACAGTATATCCGTTGCCATGGAAACGCGGATATATGATAACGATGTCTATGTACAGAAAACTGTATTTTTAATGAAAATCGCCTACAATTTGTAAAAATGAAACCGGACTATATTCTCGTCATCCAGTCGTGAAAGGCTTTTATTTGTTAGGGAATAGAAAGTATGATATCAGTTTTAAACTCCTTTAAAGATCATGAGTGACCTATACATATTAAGATCACTTAAGGTTCACCTCAAGGTCAATGACAAAATGGACTGTCCTGACTATGTATTTTGTGCCTATATTTGGTACGTGCATGTTAAAGGGGTAGTTTAGTTTTGGTAGAGAGGGCGCTGCACATCACAATTTTGTTGTGAGGTAATGAAAAACTGAGTGTCCAATTTGAGAGAACATGCAATTTTAATGGCAGAATAAACTTTATTTGGTCAAAATCGACCCAGAAACGGCTGAAATATCAATAAATATATCTGATCTTATAATTATTTGGGGCCCAAATAATTAGATGATTTTTTGAAAAAATTTAAAAAATGCTTTCACTTTTTCAAAAATTTTCAAAAGCGTTTTTTAAATAGTTGTTGATGATCTTGCTATTTAATCATTATATTAATAAAACATAGCATGCATAATTTTGTATGAAAAATGGTTGAAACAAATGCCTTATAAAAAAGCGCCCTCTTGTGTTTTAATGGCTCTTTTTGAATGATAACAGGCTTTTTACTTATTCGTTTGTAATTTTGTATACCTTTCGAGCATGGTGGAGTTATAACTATAAGTTTATAATGTTACTGTGCAGGTTTTGGCTACTAAAGTTCAGCCTTACCAAAACTAAACTACCCCTTTAAAGGATGGTGAATAGAGATGGTGGACATCAGCGGAGTGTGTACACCATACTAAATATGTAATGTCAAAAGTTTGCGTATAAAACATTTTAGGCGACAAATAACAGTAACCAAAAAGCACCATTTAAGGGATCGATCTAGAAACATTGTCAAAATCTTCAAAACTTACTTGGAACCTAAGTGGTTCTCAAATATTTGTATATACCAATATAGTATGGAACAGCATTCGGCTGCATGACATTAATTTACTATTGAATGTTTACACATGACTTATGAAAGGGTAGATGAAACGGTTCAGAATTGATTTGATGAGGTTTTAGCATGATTTTTTAGAAGACTCTTTTAAAGACAACGGATTATAATAATCTAAAGCATTTGTATGCATTGGTTTGGTCTAATTGGCTTGGATGATCCGAAACTAACACAGTATCCTAGCAAATGTTAGAATGAGATTAGTAGGTAAAGGTAAAAAACTATTGTCCTTAATATAGAGATGGAACAAAAGAAGACCAATTAATCATCATTTGATATCATCACACAACGATCTGCCAATAGCTTGCCAGTCTTAGTCTACATCACTAGCCTCTCTGCTAGATTGTTCATTGATCACAAACGGCATGCACAAACACAAACACATTTCCCTTGACTTTGCTTGACTAGGCATAGGGGTGGTTATGGAAAGAGGTTCTTTACATCTTTTGCTTGTCTGATATGTTCCTTCTGGGATGTATGGTTTACTTGCATTGGGGAATATGTAGTTATAAAGTCCGTGGTGTCATGTCATGTTCTTTTAATGATACTGTAGGTCCCGACTCCCTTGACATTGCATCCAAAGTACCCATCCCTCACCTTTGGCTCCTCGTATGTATTAACATGCGAACAGCGGCCACACATTGGGCATCATTCTTGACAGGCTGGCTAAGGCTGACCCAAGGAAAGAAAAGAAAGGTAATACCTCTCACCACTGGCATATAATGTGGACAAACCTACTGCCGATAGACCCGACAAGAGAACAGCTCTTGTTGCTAAAGAGCTCGCAAGGTATTGCAGCTCTCTCTGAAACTCGTTTGGCTGACAAGGAATACCTTACAGAACATGGGGGTGGATACACTTTCTTCTGGTGTGGCCGGGGTAGCAATCAAGAGCGACTTGAAGCTGGAGCTGACTTTGCAGTTAAGAGCTATCTCGCTAGAAAATTGATCTACTAACATGTATCGACAATTGCCTGATGACGATACAGAATGGGAGAAAAGCCACCCTGATAAGTGCTTATGCTCCGACAATGACCAACCCTGATGATGTGAAAGACATGTCCTATGAAGAACTGGATACCTTCTTTAATTCAGTGGGCAGAAATGACAAGCAAATACTGTTCAGTGACTTTAATGTCAGAGTAAGTCATGATTCATCACTATGCCTATGGGAAGGTGTCACTGGAAGAATGGAGTGGGCACCCGCAACAACAATTGATTACTTCTTTTGCAGACCTGCGAAACACATGCCTTAGAGATAACCAATGCCATCTTTTACCCATCACTCGCAACAAAACAACATATGCATCCTCGCTCACCTACACATTGAAACCTCATCGAAGACGGCATTGTCTGTAAAATGAGACGTGGAGGATGTCAGAGTAACCATTTATATGTGTGGTGCAGACTGTTGGACAGACCCCAGGCGCATCATATCTAAGATAAAGTTCCAAATTAGACCAAAGAGGCGCCCACAGGGAAAGAAGCATAACAATGTAAACACTGAAGAACCCTGATGTGGCTGGAAAACTCATCTCAGATCTAGGCGATCAGCTGGCAGACATTTTACACGTTGTTGACAACACTGAAACAAATTGTGAATGACTGTCCACCCGCAACGTCTACCAGCGTCTACCCGCAATATGCAATGACTGGTTAGATGGGCATGAGGAAGAAATCCAAGCCCTGTTCACCGAAAATCATAGACGTAAACATCGTGCTCATCAAAATGATCCATCAGTAATATGCTTATAAAAAGGGGGCCTACACTAGTGTTCGTAAATACAGGCCAAACAGGACTCGTGGCTACATTCAAAGGCATATGAAATCCAGGGCTGTACTGACATAAACAACTCAAAACGGTTCTACGAGGACATCAACATGCACCCTCTATGGACCTCATTCGTCAGAGAGGTCTCGCCTTCTAAGTTCTGATTGGTCAACTCCCATATCTGAGAAGCCGGATATACTGAAGAGATGGACTAAACACTTTGAAGCCATCCTCAATCGTCGGTCAGCAAAAAATGATGAGGCAATTGACCAGATTCCCCCGATTAAATCACACATGAATGTTTCACCCGACAATGTTGAAGTCAAGAAGGCAACTAGTTAGCTCTCAAACGACACATCTCCTTGATCAGATGCCGTTCCTGCTGACATCTACATAGATGGACGTCCTGTGCTTCTTGACAAACACACTTTGCTGCTACAATCCGCCAAGGGCTTCAATGGCTTGTTCCACAAGAACTCAGGGATGCACGTATTATACACCAGTCCTCTAAAAAAGAACAGGATATCGCCAACTATTGAGAGGGCGAATTACCAGGCTGCTGTCTGGAAGGCAGCTCTGACTGCAGCCCCAGAGATAACTGGCCATGAGGGAGAGGGATGGAAACTCCTTGACGGCAGACTGGTGGTTGACTGGACTAAAGAGGCTCCGGCTCCAAATGCCATTCTGGGATTGGTTGCCTGCAAATGTCGCACAAACTGTCAGACAGGGTGATGTGGGTGCCGTGCCAATGGACTCCGCTGAACAGATGCATGCGGTTGTTGTGACTGCCAGAACTGTGATACTGATGCAGATGAAGCCGACGAAGATAGTGACAATTAATATGTGTAACAGGGTGTAGATTTGGCTCTATTTAATCAACTCCTCGTGATGATGGTATCATCGACAAGGTTAGTGATGCTGCTCACGCAGTTTTTAGTCTAGACGGATTACTGAAAAAGAGCTCTTTATAAGAACCTAGAAGCATTTGGGGGTAAAAGTTGGGAATCAAGCTATTTTACATAATTTGGGGGTGCTGAATCCGATAAGCCCTGTTCCCAAGCATAATTTTGAGTTATTGACCATCTAATTTGCATAAACAAAATGGCCGCCAAAATGAAACCTTTGTAAAACCTGTAAAACGTGTTTATTCAATTACTTTGCAACCGGGCGATCAAAATCTGCAAATTTACCGTCTAAAATTATGTTTTATATCAAAAGGAACATAAATAAGATAACGCTGATGTATTTAGTGGAAAAAAGATGCACAAATGTGCAAATTAGTGGCCGCCATGACAGAAAAGTCGTAAAAAATTGATTATTTGGGGGAAATTTAGGCCTACTGAATGTAACACTTAGAATCACTGTCTTAAACACTTTATGCGAATTAAATAATTATCAATTGTATGATTTACTCATATAACATACACAAATATAATTAGCACATTCAAAATGGCCGCCAATTGACGCTATTTCCACCATTTTGAACTGATAAAAAAGTGTTTCAGCAACTAAGCGAACAAAACATATACAAATGCAATGTGCATATTCATTATTTCGATGAGAAGGGATGTCAATAAGACTGTTCTGATGAATGACGTGACATGCATGACTTATAGATATGCAAATTAGTGGCCGCCATTACTGACAAATGGTACAAAATGGATCATATTTCGTAAGTAAGGCCTAATAACAATGAATGCAATAAACAGTAACTTACTAAAAACCAAGTTTAGAATTATAATGATTGATCAAATCAGAACATGTATGAAATCATTATACACCTTTAATTTGCATAAACAAAATGGCAGAAAAATTACTCTACTTCGTCCTTACCTTAAATGTAAGGACAAAGTATTACGTTTATAAATGTGTTTCTCCAACTGCTCTCGAAAAGGACGCTCCATAAAGCCTCATTGGTTTCAACCATTTTTCATAGAATATTGGGCATATGAGGTTTTGTTCAAAAACTGATTAGCAAGAAAGACAATCAACAACAATTCAAAAACTTCTTATGAATTTGTTGAAAAGAGGAAGCATTTCTAGACATGTTTAACGGCTGGTTCAAAATTATCGAATACTTGTTGGACCCAACAATTGTTATACAAGGTTATGTTAATACAGTATATATTTCAGCCGTTTCTGAACCAATTTTGCCGTTTCAAATGTTATATTCGGCTGTTCATTAAGTCACAAAATATATTCTGTGTAGCGCCTTCTATACCAAAACTCAACTATTCTTTCAACGATGTTTATAAAGAAATAGAGTTTGTTTCCGAAACCTTTACAATGCTGTATTTTGGCTTGAACAAGCTGAACAGCTAAATTATATTAATTCTAAGACATCAAAACGCAGGAAAATACAATAGAAAATAACCGAAAATAAAATGAACAAAAAGTGAACATTTAGCAAAGGTGATGTTGAATCCAAGAAGTGTAGCCTTTGTACAGAGTGAATTGTACATTATCTTATCTGCTGCCTATGTTAATGTCAGAGGTATAAATAGTCTGATTATTATCCGTTACATACACATTCGATATATTTCACTATTTGCAGTACGATTATATAAAACTGTAAATGAATCCTAATTAGTTAAAACTTCACTCATTAACTAAACGATTATACCACAATAGGGGCAACGGTTTTTGAACCACATGGTTTATTAATCATATTAAATATCGCGTGACTGCCTGTTACCAGTTTGGTGAAGTATGTGATAAGTATGTTGACTGTTCGTGCTCAGTATCGGTCATTAATGCTAAGCGCACACTCCAGAAAGGGCCTATATATGCAGATTTAGTTCAAAGTACAAAGTATACTAAAATATGTAAAATCGTACTTGCATTATCATTATATATATATCAAACATAGTCCAAAGGTCCCTTTTGCTTTTAACTACAAGCTTAATTCTTTTCATTAAACATCGTGTCACTACCTGACACCAATTTGGTGAAATCTCCAATAAATAAATTGATTTGTGTGCTTTGATATTCGTTAACCACACTCTCCAAACAGGATATGTGCAGATGTATTTCACTGATTTCAATCAATCAGAAATACCAGTTACCAGTTTAGTTAAATCCTAATATAAACACAACAAAAAAGTAACTTCCCCCCGAAGCAAAATGGCGTAACTTTTTAACTTTTTAAATAGAGTTTGAGCAACATAACTTGGCAGGAATGTTTTTAAAATTATTGGCTAACGTCTCTGTGAAAAAGAATTTGATCCGCCATGCCATGCATGAGTGAGAAAAATAACTCGGCAGGATTGTTCCTACATTTATTGACTAACTTATGTGTGGGAATTAAATTGGTCCGTCGAGTCATGGATGCAACGTACTGGCAAAATCAAAGGCAACATTTTCACTTTTTGACTCTTGTGACTTTTGAAAAGTGACATTTTTCCTTTAATGTGTGCTCACTCATGCATGGCAAGGCGGATCAAATTCATTTTCACAGAGACGTTAGCCAATAATTTTAGAAATATTCCTGCCAAGTTATGTTGCTCAAACCCTATTTGTTAAAAAGTTACGCCATTTTGCTTAGGGAGGAAGTATTTTTGTTTTTGTTTTTATTTACCTTCGTATGAAATATCACGGACAGAAGAATATTCAATGTTCTTACACGTTTGATGTGATTTGCTACTTAAAATACTACATAAAAGATAAACTCTCAAATGATTAAAACGTTAATTTTGTCACTAACGGCAGCCAATAATTTGCATATTCATAAGTCATCCATGTCATTAAATTCATCAGAATAATCTTTTTGACGTCCCTTATTGAAAACATACATCTGCGCATCGCTTCTTCGTATGTTTTACTCTAGCTTAGTTACCGAGTTATAATAGACACGTTTCTATCCGCTCAAATATATAGCGTCAATTGGAGGCCATTTTTAATATTCCAATTCTATTTGTATATAAGCAAAATATACTACTGGTGATTCAATGAAACGATCTCATTCAATTATTTGACTCGCAGGAATGATTAAGACACTGATTATCAGTGTTATATTCAGTAGGCTTAAACTGCCCCAAAATAACTTGTTTTGTAAGACTTTTCTGTAGTGGCGGCTACTAATTTGCATATGTATGTGTCTTCGTGTACACTAAATACATCAGAGTTATCATATGCATGTTCCTTTTGATAGTAATCATCATTCTAGACATTTAGTTTTGCTCGCCTGGTTGGAAAGTTATTGAACAAACTTGTTTTACAAGCTTAAAAAGGTGTCATTTTGGCGGCCAGTTTGTTTAGGCAAATTAGATGTTCAAAAACTCAATATTTCGCTTGGGAACAGGGCTAATCGGATTCAGCACCCCTAAATTATGTGAAATATCTTGGTTCCCAACTTTTACTCCCAAATGCTCCTAACATGCACATTTTCCAGAAATCCCACTAGACTATTTCATAAGTAGCTGATTTCACTAAAGTTAAGCCTTATCAAACTGCAGTACCCCGTTAATGGTTAAAGTGATCTAGTAACTTTGTTGACACACGTGCAAAAAAGGATGATGGATTAATATACTTTGTACTGCAGTGATCTGATATATCCACAAAGTAATGTGCGAACATTTCACGTTAATTGGATGTTTTTTTTGTCTGAGATATGAGCATTAATCCAAAGTGATATCTATATACTAACTCATTGCACTTACTTTGTACATGCATGACTGATTAAATTATCCCGTAGACAATTTCATATGTGAGCACTTCCATTGTAAATATCTTTTGAACGAAATGGAAATTAAAAAACCGAAACCTGTCTCGTGCTTTTATTTTTAATATGAAAATGATAAGGTATTATAGAACCACTAGAGTTTCAAATACGTTGTGAGGATTTCGACAATGTTAGTAAGTCCCTTTGAATTATGTATTTGTTATAGATGCAATTGCAATTACTTTCTTTGTAATATTCTTTTTAAATACGATACAAATTTACAACTGGAGCTACTCAGTGAATTCAATTCTACTTCGTATGGCCTAATGAATCGGAATCAGGTAGGACGCACATCTGTTGCGGCCGAAATAGCACCACATTTTTGTAGACAATAGGTTTTCTATTGATATGCAAATGAGCTCTCGCTCCCCCGTGTATATATACGCCGCGGTTTCGCGACAACGCCATTGTATATTTGTGTATAGCCGAGTAGCACCGATTATTCTACACGCTCGTCTGGACGAAGCCTCGTCTTCAACTCAAGCCTTTTCTACTACAAGCTAACTACGCCGGTTTGAAGTTTCACTTTCACCGCATGCTTACCAGCACACCCTAATGCGCCGTCAGGCGACCGGGTGGATAGGCCTGTATGCCCCGCGAGGGGACCAGGTTTACTATCAGCTGAAGCTCCCTATTGTGCCATCAGGCGGCCGGGGAGAGACGGCCAACCGCTACCTCTATGCCCCGTCAGGGGACCAGGTGAGAATCTGTACGTCGAAATCGGCCATCGAATACACCCGCTGATGATGCCTGAATCCCCCGTCGCTGATGCCGGATCTACCCGTCGCTGGGTGCTGGATTTACCCGCCACTGATGATAGGTCTGCCCGCTGCTGGAACCGGAGTACGGGGCCTTAGCCGATCGAGACGCCAGGAGCTTGGATGGAGATGGAGCCGACATGAGGGTTTTCATCTACCTCATTGTTACAAAGGCCAGCATGTACACAGCTCCCTTTGAGGTAGAGCCATGAAGCCGCTTTGGCCTCTTTCGATTGAGCCGGCTACTGTATTAGCCTAGGCTGTATATTTGTATGAGAAGCCATGGAATGGTTACTAGATGAGGGTTATCTGAGATATATCCCGGCCTGAAATAAGGCGATGTTATATACATGCAGGTGGACTCGAATGGGCTCTTTCATTCGGTGTGATTTTTTATCCCGCACACCATAGTTATCGACCGAGAGGAATAATGGTAATGTATTTGATGTTACATGATGTCACATGCCATGTTATAACCCCACTTGGTCGATGTGTGATCAGATGGTTCTATGAACCGGGGCCCATATCCACGGTATACTCGCGGCAAGTGGCCGTCGTGAGATATAGACCGTTCGCTCGCTTCGATGCAACGATGAAGCGGAGTCTATACGGATAGGGAATGGTCGTGAATGATTATACTACATTATGGCCATTTGTACCTGAATTGGAATTGGTTATTCTAGAACCGATAATGATACATAGTGCCTTATTTTATATACTGGCTATGCCCAACTTACACATGGTGGTGTAATGGATGAATTTTAGCACGGCCGTGTACTAAATATTTACAGTTTGACGCATTTGCGCTGACCATTTTACGGCTAGTTCTGTCGACTTGTGTATACCGTGAGATTCAGGGCGCACCAATCACGGTGTCGACCTTTGAATGGGCACGTACAGGATATCAGTTTTGCCCTATTTGCCGGGTGCCAGTGTTTTCGGTATTGGAAACTGAATTTTAGCCTACCAGCCGGCCTGGCTGTCGTGGTTTTAAAGGGGTATTCCGGGCCTAATAAAACCATTCGTTATTTGAATAAGCAGAATAAGAGGCATAATTGGTGAAAATTTGATCAAAATCGGACAAGAAACACGGGAGTTATACCTATTTGAACATCATGTAGTAATGAGCGATCGTTTCAAAATTGCCGCCATATGCAACATCATTGACGAGCAACTCGCCATGGCTTTAGTACATGAAAATACACTTATTTCTCATTTTCGTGGCTAAAAATTATTTTTTCTCTGCTTGTTTTCACGAATTCATAGAAGAATATCGATGGGCCAACCTCTTTGGAATTTGTAAGCTCATAAATTTGCTTTGTTATTAAGAAAATTTAATTTTTTTTAAATTTCCATGTAGAAGTCAAAATGGCTGCAGCTCGCAAGTGACGTCACGATCGATAGCAATTGCGAACGATACTACAAATTCGGAGCAAAGTTCATCCTGTCATAACTTTTTTATTGCTCTACCGTTTTGGCTCAGATTTTCGATCATGATTCTTCATATTCACTTCATTTTATAGCAACCATCACATTTCTGGGGTGGAATTCCCCTTTAAAACAATATGACTATACTGGCATGATATACGTGCTGAAAGGTATCTGATTACCCGAACCTGAATTTTAGCCCAGCCGCCATCTTGATTATCATGTTTTCGTTTAAACATACTGTCATGGGAAATGCGGTATATGACCACCACAGATTGTTAAGGTGATTTGGTATGCGGTTCAGTATTCATTTTATGCACCATATCTAATTTGGTGCTGTCATCGTTACCGTCGTTCAGCTTAACGACGCTCCATCCTTTGATTAGTCATTTGTCGACATGTCGACCATTTCAAGGAGCCTTTATTTGGGCGGATCGTGGTATGTCCACGCGGATTATGACGGGTCATTTGTTTGGCTTGAAGACGGATAATTTTACTCGTCTAAATTGTAAGAGGAATTACAATACAAGGGCTTTTGGCTGTGAGCCAATGCCCCGCCCTGGGCGCGTGTCAGTCTATTGCTCGCTTTTTGGCGCACATAGCCATGGATACTTGCTATTGAATGTTATCAATGGGGCGCCTCTTTAATAGTATGAATGCAAAAGCTCCCGGCCCGGTATGTGCGGTCTTGATGTTCGTGCAGTTGTTTTGTGTGAAGGTGTACAGTTTTATCTCCGGTCATCCGTGCCTAGTTTCACGATATGAGTACAGGGGTCCTCCCCTTATATCGTACGATGTAAATTGTTCTCATGTCTTAGTGGAATTACACACTATTCTTATGCTTTTTGACTTTGCCAGAATTAGGCAAGCCATTGTCAAGTGTAAGCCGGACGTTTTTCATTACCAAACAATGCAAAGTAGAGCTGACTAAGTGGTTCCGGAAAGGATACCTCTCTGAAGTACGGCTGAGGGCTCATGTTATAGTGCCAAGACATGATGGTGGACCCGTCTGGCTTAACCTAATGAAGCGGTGGCGTGCTAAGCACAACACATTCCACCGCATTTGTCTTATAGTTGTCGCATTCCAGGGTAGTTCATCAGGCGAGAGGATTATCACCATACCACTCCTTTTATTCGTGTTGCTTCGCCCTGTTATGTGTTCCGATTTGAAAGGATGTATATCCGAGTAGGTGGATATTTTAGCTTGAGAACACATCATATTTTGTTCTGCATGACAACAGTATCGTTCATTTCTATAGCAATACAAAGTGGACATGAGTGAACAATGTTCAATGTGTGAACATACTTTGTTGCCCCTATATCATAGGTTGAGACAATTGACAGTCGAATCTGAACAATGCGTTCTGTTTAGGCATGGTAATGCCGACACGTATCTGTATTGACGGTTGCGTGCTATCGTCCCGCTATAATGGATTGAGTGTTGCAGTATTTTATTCATACTAACGTTGACGGAGATTAGGCAGTCGTTCGTGCTAATCTATTTGCGGAACTAGATTATTTGCCGTGATCTATTGATTGGCGTTTTTGACGCCAGGTGATCGATCTATATATATATAGTATATGGCATTGTCGTGATTCAATGCCCTAGTCGTTACGCCTACGTAATTTGTTTGGGGCGTGTTTATATCGGAACTATATAGCGCCTTATGATCCATTCTTTAGAAGTACTACTGCACAATCATGTGTCAATGTCCGTTTCAGCATTGGTCAGTCGTACGTGCGGACAGAAGCTGGTTTGAATACTTTTCGAATTGTTTTTGCAAAGGAAGCGTATACATTCGGTTTCCTTGGCATGGTTAACGCATTACACGTGACAGGTGTAGCTTTCAGATACTTGTTTATCTCGGGGTTACTACAATGTCTTACGTTAGTTTGTTTTGAGTGATCGCTGGGCTCGTTCCGGGTCGGATGGCACAGATGTATTTATTATATCACTCTTGTTTAAGACCGCTTTGGTATATATAACGGTCGTGTGTACCTTTGTATAAGGTACTTTAGAAGCAACACACTTGGAATAACCTCGAGTGGCTTTCGTTGTTGATTTTTCGAAATTGGTAATTTTGGACCGCCGGTGCGGCTTTCATATTGGGCGCCGGTATGTTAGCATCATAAAAGCATTTTAATTTAAGCCCCATCGGTATGCGTCAGCATAGGCCATCAGCATGATCAGTAGGTCGATGGCATAATAGTAGGCTTGTTAAGACCCCAAAATATGGGTGTTCACTGCGATTTGGGGCACAACTTTTTTAATAACTTCAAAATATTCCTTGGATGAAAAGAAGAAAATTCATCCAAAGAGACACTCTGTATTTATGCAAATTAGGCCTAATTTCCATAATTTATGCAAATTTATTCATGAAAATGGGATATTCCATGAAAATGGTGTTTTCATTGACATATTTGAAGGAGAACATATTCCTTGGATCAAAAGAAGAAAATTCATTCAAAGAGACACCCTGTTTATATGCAAATTAGGTCTAATTTCAATAATTTATGCAAATGTATTGATGGGAATGGGATATCTATGCCAATGGTGTTTTTATTGACATATTCGGGAGAACATAATCCTTGGATCAAAAGAAGAAAATTTATCCAAAGAGACACTCTGTATCTATGCAAATTAGGCCTAATTTCCATAATTTATGCAAATGTATTCATGGGCCCAGAAATAACGGAACGGGGCACTTCCCAAAATAAAGCCACGAAATGACTGGGTCCATCGGATAGTGTGTCTTTTCAAATGAAAATTGATACCAAGAACATTAATTTTGGTCGTGTAGTTTTTGTTTTACATCGCTGTGAGTGACACCACGTCAGGGTTAATTTTTCTTCAATTTTAACTGACCTATTGGCTAAAGAATGACCCAAACAGCTCGTCATAGAATTACGGTGAAAAATGATGCGGACACCTTTGTTAATGTGCAATCGACTGAATAGCCACAGCACCGAATTTCTGGGCCCATGAATAAATTTGCATAAATTATGGAAATTGGGCCTAATTTGCATAGATACAGAGTGTCTCTTTGGATAAATTTTCTTCTTTTGATCCAAGGATTATGTTCTCCCAAATATGTCAATAAAAACACCATTGGCATATATATCCCATTCCATCAATACATTTGCATACATTATGGAAATTAGACCTAATTTGCATAATAAACAGGGTGTATCTTTGAATTAATTTTCTTCTTTTGATCCAAGGAATATGTTCTCCTTAAAATATGTCAATAAAAACACAATTTTCATGGAATATCCCACTTTCATGAATAAATTTGCATAAATTATGGAAATTAGGCCTAATTTGCATAGATACAGAGTGTCTCTTTGGATGAATTTTCTTCTTTTTATCCAAGGAATATGTTGAAGTTACTAAAAGAATTGTGCCCAAATCGCAGTGGCGGACCTCTTAACAAGCCTACTATAAGGTTAATTGCCACAATGTTTGGATCCAATTGCAGCATGGTAGAACGGCGCCAATCTTGTCGCCTTGATAGTCAACGATACGTTTGTTATCGTGCCGCCCTATTGTGTGGCGAACACTTTGTGATATTGCGTTCATTTGTAATATGTAAATAAGTATTATACTATACGTTTTGGGTCAATGGCATTATTGTCCTATCCCGTTCATGACTGGTTCCGTATACTCGGGCTAGGGTCGTCGGAGAATATAGATGTATAAAGTGGATTGATCAATCCTTACGGACAGGCGGAGAAACCGCCTGAAAGAGCTTTCGCTGAAAGGGCCTTCCAAACGTTAAGTGTTGATTGTCACTATGATAGTACGGATAAAATCATTATGATGCAGGATAACACTGCTTTTCTCACATAAATAATATATGGATTCCGTGTGCAATGGCACTGCATGTTCCGTTGGGATCGTGAACATTCGGAATTGTTGAATCATACTGTCTTTTTTCCTTGTTATTTGGTACACCGTACTTAGATCTCGTAGTTTTATATTTGAGTTTAGACTCTCCCTCACTCTCGACTTCAGTGATTGATAACAACCAGAGGAAGAGAAATATATTGGCTCAATTTAGATGATAAAGATTTTTTGATTTGTATTTCTAGCTCCTTATTCCGGGGATCGTATTATTCGATCCCGAGATTACTGTACAGGTATGCAGGATCACGCGGACACATGCACGCGTCGCGTTTGTCCGTTCGTGGAATATGTTTACGCGGACATCATGACTGTATTAGTGCAAGCTATATTATTGATGTACCCGTATACTTACGGGCACTGATTTAGAATGGATTTGATTTGGCCGTCCGCGTGACTTGTCTATCGGGCACGACAATTCTGGTTACTGTCGTGCGTAGTATTAGCTCCCCAACTCTGGCTTTGAAGGTACTACCTGATTCCGATTCATTAGGCCATACGAAGTAGAATCGGAAAATTAAACGAGATTTAAATGAAATTTAGATTGAAGTTTAATTATGATTCTACGAAGTATAGGCCTAATATGAGGAGTCAGGTACCCGCCCTACTATCCGTCGGATTGACTGGGGTGTAAAGCTTATCGAAGATTCTTTACACTTTGAGTGCCAGGGATTCGTATACTCTATCACGTCTATGGCGTAATAGGACCCGTACCCTTGTGGAGTTGGGCGAGCCTTTTCTTTGAAAAATGGCGTTGTCGCGAAACCGCGGCGTATATATACACGGGGGAGCGAGAGCTCATTTGCATATCAATAGAAAACCTATTGTCTACAAAAATGTGGTGCTATTTCGGCCGCAACAGATGTGCGTCATACCTGACTCCTCATATTAGGCCTATACTTCGTAGAATCATAATTAAACTTCAATCTAAATTTCATTTAAATCTCGTTTAATTTTCCGATTATACACGTGCAATATGTTTTGCGTTTATATATTTAGCGTAATAGTTTTAATATATACATGTATAAACGAAAGGCGAACTAATACATACAGCTTTGGTTTCTTCCTATATTTAAATAATGCAAAGAGTAATCATAAATGATCGAGAAGGAAGAATAATAGGCGTAGCTTAATAAGCATTGTTCCTCCCTTTAATCCTCCAAATGAAAAAAGGCACTGGTCGAAAAATTGGTCTCCGCCAGGACTTGAACCCGGGTCTCCAGCTTGGAACGCTGATGCCTTAACCACTAGGCCATGGGGACCCGTGTGATTGAAGACAGATCCAAATTCAGGTCATTGGCAAGCCAATCTCTCGGCCCTTTGTACTCAATTAATTCACGGGGAAGGAGTTACGAACAATGCAAGCCGCATGTACAGCTGGATCACAAAGGAGTTGTTTTTACAAAAATGACCTTCCACTTTCAGAAATTGTATTTTCGTGCGTAAATAAATGAACCCATACGACACGATCGCTGCACACCTATGACGTAAAGGTCAGTTATATGTGTGTATTGGCGCCATAGCTGCATGTAGAGGACAATAGACATTCTCTCGCAGGATCTTAAATCGGCTTGTAACGCAAAATGAGGCGACCTCGTGACGCATGACCATAGGTGAATGTGTGTGTGTGTGTGTGTTTGTGTGTGCCCTGTCGCTATGCCATGCGCTCATATTGGTTCCTCTGCATTCGGCTATTTTCGAGACGAGTGTTTATGTAATGTCTTAAAATTAATTTGTAAGTGGAAGCCCTGTTTGATCTTGTTTTGGTGATGGGGTTCATTCAAATGTATTTATATGGCCTTTGCATATGCAAACGTGCTATCAATATGTATTCTGTAATCTGTAAGACATATTTGTTAAGTTGCAAGAGGTTTTGGATATAATCCCCAATGAATCAACGTGTATTTCGTCTTTCAAAACAGCCAACGTAAAATGTTCGAAGAAGGTAACATGCATGAGTGATTTCTCCATTGTCTACGATGCGCTTACCCCGCCGTGATGGGTCGTGAGCGACGATTAACACGGTACAATCGCACAAAATAGAAGCATCGGACAATCCCCAGGGGCCAACTTTTGGAGGCGCAAAGGACCCCTTTATCCACGGATACACCCAGGGAGACTCATATTTTTGGATTTGTTACATTCTCCTCTAAATATTCATATGTTCAACAATCAGTACGCTTTTCGATGCACAAAAGACCTCTGGGCTGCCGGTCTATAAGTCAGATGTGTGGTTGCTAGATAAAGTGTGGTTGCTAGGCAACGTACTGATCTCCATGGACAACTAAGTAGTCTTCATATGTTGCACCATCAAGTTTAATCAAGAATCTACTTTGACTAATGTAGGCTTATGCAGCAAAAAATGTGCCCAGGAATGGTAAAATAACCCTTGAAATGTATGTTAGATGTGTGGTTGTTAGGTAAAATAGTGTTGCTAGGCAACGTGACGGTATCCATGAGAAACTTAAGTATTGCAAATGTGTTTAACCAATGTTAACCGAGTACTCAAAGTAATACAGGCCTATAAATCAGAACATTTATGAGGAAGGGTACAAAAATGCTCAAAATATGTAATATATGTGACTCTCTTTCCTCAAACCCACAAAAAGTCGCCAGATATGTTTGTGTGCTATGAGCCAAAATGTGTGAATCATGGTAAAAAATGAAAATTTTGAACTTTACTTTTCCTGAGAGTATAATCTTTCATCTGTCGACTGTCAAAATATGGAGTCTTAAAACAAAGCCAAAGTTGAGTTATAAGCAGTTTTCTAGACCATGTTTTTCGGAGTGACTCATGTTTTGATCAAAAATCTATTTGCAGAACGCTGCAAGACAATAGCCCTTCGGTCAGCTCACAGCTCTACGACCGGCCGTACTATGGCCCAGATTCGCACGTGATCGTTGAACGCGGCCTGTGATTGGCTAATCGCGACACATACCGGTTCCAGGTCAAAGTTTAGCTTTCATTAGATCCTGTTTCATGCAAACGGGTTGGTTTGTTTATTCATACTTCTATGTTCATGCATTAAGCTCCCTTGTACTTCACCTTCACAAGGGATACAATGAAAGTTCCTTCGCACTGCGCGCCTGAGTGATCCTAATCTTTAGAGGCTGTTTTCTCCTTATTCCGTTAAACTAGACTTGCTCACTCTCCGACATTTAATCGCTTTTTTGAATAGGTTATGCTGCTCCAAATTTGTTAAGGTATATATCATACTAAAGCTTAGAGTACACTCTTTCAAAATATGTAAAAAAAGTCCAAACTCATTCTGGTCAAGTTTTTGTGGGTTTGACGGGACTGAGTCACATATGTGGTTGCTAGGTAAAAGTCGTTGCTAGGCAACACATTTGCCTCCATGGATAATCAAATTTATTCACTTAGCTTTGCACAATCAACGCTACTAATGTTATGTCTTGTCCATTTATAATTTCAAAAAATAAACATATATATTTATAAATCTTAAGTTTACAAGTTATATTGTCTTAATCGACTGGATGTATTCTAACTGTACACAATTGCACAGCAAAATGGCATTTTCATGAAAATGGTGGTTTGGTTTGGCATATACTAACAAACACCTGTATCAGATAATATTGTTGAAATGCTTATTTTTCTTGAAATTTATCACTTTAGAATCAATATAAAGTCCATCAAAGTGAAATTAATGGCTCAGAGAATTTTATATTCAGTTCTGAAAAGAAAATCACCTTGAAAAAAGAAAACGGCAAGCATATATGCAAGGTAAAATTGGTTGCTAGGGAAAATTATGTTGCTAGGCAGCACAATTTGATTAATATTTACTTACAGATTATGTCAGACTGTCTGGAATGATTTTGTCATTTCATTAATAGTGTTTAAATCATTGGAAACATACATTTATTTTTTTTTAATATTAACTAATTGGTAAGTAACTAAATTTTCTAAATTTCAGTTGCATTTCATGTGAAAAGGGGCATGTGTCACATAATTGGCGTTGCCATGGTTACGAGCAAATATTTTGTTGGGGGGTTAGCATTTCTCGGAAGCTGGGTTCATGACCTTTCCTCTGATACCAACTTTTACGTGCCCGTCTGGGGGTGTAGCCAAATCCTAAAATAAGGCTCTTTTTGGACTTGGCTCATGGACTAATATGGAAGCATACCAAAACGAGGTCCCATGGTGAGTGTACCGGAAACTTTTAAGAAATGACACTACTAAAATCGTGACATAATACCCAAACATAGCTGTTAAAACTCAAAATTCTAAAACAAAAATGAATGCCTTAAATTGTAGGATTTATTTCGGACTACACAACATCTATTGTATCCAAACCAGACTTGAACTAGTCACATTACCTTTTGGATGTATAGACGTTTACATCTTCTTTATTGTATTTCTAAATCCAAAGCGGGCCTTACATTGGATAGTAACAATTCACGTTGATTTTAAATAAATTCTTTTAAAATAAGAACATTTTAATCTCACCGTTTGCGGATTCCGAAACAGGAACCGAAAATGTAGAAAATCATAAACTGGAGACGGCTGACTAAACGTGCACACAGTCCGAACAGAATCGCATATACTGCGAGTGGGCTTTACCGAAAGACGCAGTTATTATTACCACTATTTTATCAGTGGCGTAGCGTGGTAGGACATGATTGGGGTAGGGGGGGGGGGATGCGCGAATGATTTCGAGGAAAACCTTATGTTTTTCTTTATTAAAACAACACATTTCCCCACTATGTTTTGTATTGTTTTTGATAAATTATTTAGAGGCATAAGCCCCCCCCCCCCCCCCCCCCCCCACTAAGGGAGCGTAACCGAAACAAAAACGTATTACCACTATTTGATCAGTGGCATAGTGTGGTAGAACATGATTGGCCAGGGTGGAGGGCACGCCAAATAAGTTGGGGAACACCTGGGGGGTGTTTCACAAAGATCCTAAGTTGATCTTAGCACTAAGATGGTCTTAAATATTATGGAAAGCCACTAGTGTCTTGAAAAAGTTGTGTAAAAGTTATGTTGAAATGCATAAAATGTTGATTCAAATCATATATCAAAAAGATTCATGATCTTCACATAAAATTCATGACATTTCTTTGATAATTAGAAAATATATATGATTTGAATCAACATTTTATGCATTTCAACATAACTTTTACAAAACTGTTTCAAGACACTAATGGCTTTCCATAATATTTAAGACCATCTTAGTGCTAAGATCAACTTAGGATCTCTGTGAAACACCCCCCTGATGTATTTCGTTATTTATACATACATTCCCCCTCATGTTTGTAATTGTTTTGGATAAATGATTCCCAAATTGGTATATGATAAACGTCTCAAGTATCACTTTGGGGGAAAACGTAAAGTTGATGGATCACTTTAATAGACTATTTATGTTCCATGTTGCTGCCTCTCTTGTAATTCACAAATCTGTTATGTAATTTAGTACTGCTGCTGCATTATTCTTAGTGGAACCATTTCCCAAAAACTATTTATTGATATTTGAGCTATTTGTTATTCGATTTTGACTGTTGATCTAATTAAGTGGCTTATGTCTGGCTTTACTTCTGTATGGCTTTCAAATACCTTAGTCGCATCACTCTGCACCTTCTATCATTGGACTTAGACACAACGGAAAGCCGTCAGTTTCTTTAAATCAATGTAAGTATATATTTTAACAATACGTGCTACTGTAGATAATAAATACCAAGAATGTTGAACTCTGGGATAATTGTGAAACGACTAGCAGGCTGTGCTATTATTGCAGGTTCTTCTTTATACCCCCGTCACACTATCTACGTTCTCGCGCCGCTCCTAATCCCCATTCATAAATTTGGCAGTGGGAGGCGAAGCATTGTCCGAACGATGATTAAATGACGAATGAATGGGAGGATTATCGCACATAGTTGAAAGGATAGCCTCTCATGCATGGACATACAATGGCTCCCTAAACAAAAGAGTAGAACGCCAACGACTCACGACCTCTTTCGACATGTCCAAAGCGGTCGTGAGTAGGACGTGGGTCTTGCCGACCTAGTCTTTTGTTCAGCGAGTTATTGTCTGGTGCATTCATGGAAGGACATCTATTGACACATGTGAGATAATCTTCCCATTCAGATCCTCATTGGACAAAAGACATTTTGCAGATACATTCCAGTGATTGTGATCTGCTATTGTCTAGAACGTGGCTAGAGCGTGGCTGTAGTGTGACGGCACAGTGACCAACTGTAACATTCTACCTGTTGTGAGTATTCTCTGATGTATGTTGGTAATTCGTTGGTAAACAATGTTGATGTTCGGAATACACATTTCAATTTTATTTCATTTTTCATTTCATTACAATAAATTTAATTTCAATTCATTTCAATTAATTGTAATTCATTTAATTTCCCTTCAATTAAATTCATTTGATTTGATTAATTTCATTTCACATAAACATGCACTGTATGCTTCCATACAATAGCTTAGTCAGTGTCTTTTTGGTTCTATTAATTGATGTGCTTTTCTGACCTAGCAACTGCTATTGAAATGAAAGTGTGTGAGTTGGTATCGTATTCAAATGTTTTTTTGGAACCAATAAATGCTCAATTACTCAATTTCAAAGCAGTTTTTATCCAAATCTTTACATTAAACATTTAGATATAGAGGGCGCTTCAAGAAATAATTGTTTTGTAAGTTAAAGTAAAATGAGTGCACAATTTGAAAGAAAACACAATTATAAGGTAACAATTCACTTTATTTGATCAAAATCGCTTCAGAAAAAGCTGAAATATATAACAAATGAAATATTAATAAATTCGGGGGACCAATCTTTATTCAATAATCGGATAATTGTACGAAATATTAAAACATGCTACACGTTATTTATTTAATATACAAAAATTTGTCTCTCTTTTGAATGATTATGTTAACCAAACATCACATTCACATTTGTTGATACAAAATTTGTCGAAACTTGAGATGTCTGGAGGGCGCCCTATTGTGTTAAAAGGATTTTGTTACTTTGTTGACATGTGCAAAAATTGATGAATAGTTGATAAAATGTGTACTGTTGAGATATGATATGTCCACTGAGTAATGTGTGAAAAATTCAGGTTAAATGAATACTATATGGGTAATAAATTAGCGAAAATGCAAAGTGATATTTGCTATCTCATTACAATATGCACACATATATAACTTTCTAGTGGATCATTAACAATTAGAACACTTCAATGGTAAATAGTGATTTAACAATTTTGACAATCTCTCATTTTTCTAACGACAAGTCTCATCCTTCGAGTTTGTGTCAGTTGTATAGAGTTCCTGACTAGCTGCACGATCATTGAACAGAGTTTCTGGTTTCTGGTTGAGGTTCACCTCAAGGTCAATGACAAAATGGACTGTCTTGACTATGTATTTTGTGCCTATATTTGGTACAACATGCATGTTAAAGGGGTAGTTTAGTTTTGGTAGAGAGGGCGCTGCACATCACAATTTTGTTGTGAGGTAATGAAAAACTGAGTGTCCAATTTGAGAGAACATGCAATTTTAATGGCAGAATAAATTTTATCTGGTCAAAATCGACCCAGAAACGGCTGAAATATCAATAAATATATCTGATCTTATAATTATTTGGCGCCCAAATAATTAGATGATTTTTTGAAAAAAATTAAAAAATGCTTTCGCTTTTTCAAAAATTTTCAAAAGCGTGTTTTAAATAGTTGTTGATGATCTTGCTATTTAATCATTATATTAATAAAACATAGCATGCATAATTTTGTATGAAAAACGGTTGAAACAAATGCCTTATAAAAAAGCGCCCTCTTGTGTTTTAATGGCTCTTTTTGAATGATAACAGGCTTTTTACTTATTCGTTTGTAATTTTGTATACCTTTCGAGCATGGTGGAGTTATAACTATAAGTTTATAATGTTACTGTGCAGGTTTTGGCTACTAAAGTTCAGCCTTACCAAAACTAAACTACCCCTTTAAAGGATGGTGAATAGAGATGGTGGACATCAGCGGAGTGTGTACACCATACTAAATATGTAATGTCAAAAGTTTGCGTATAAAACATTTTAGGCGACAAATAACAGTAACCAAAAAGCACCATTTAAGGGATCGATCTAGAAACATTGTCAAAATCTTCAAAACTTACTTGGAACCTAAGTGGTTCTCAAATATTTGTATATACCAATATAGTATGGAACAGCATTCGGCTGCATGACATTAATTTACTATTGAATGTTTACACGTGACTTATGAAAGGGTAGATGAAACGGTTTAGAATTGATTTGATGAGGTTTTAGCATGATTTTTTAGAAGACTCTTTTAAAGACAACGGATTATAATAATCTACAGCATTTGTATGCATTTGTTTGGTCTAATTGGCTTGGATGATCCGAAACTAACACAGTATCCTAGCAAATGTTAGAATGAGATTAGTAGGTAAATGTAAAAAACTATTGTCCTTAATATAGAGATGGAACAAAAGAAGACCAATTAATCATCATTTGATATCATCACACAACGATATGCCAATAGCTTGCCAGTCTTAGTCTACATCACTAGCCTCTTTGCTAGATTGTTCATTGATCACAAACGGCATGCACAAACAAAAACACATTTCCCTTGACTTTGCTTGACTAGGCATAGGGGTGGTTATGGAAAGAGGTTCTTTACATCTTTTGCTTGTCTGATATGTTCCTTCTGGGATGTATTAGTCTAGTGGGTAGAAGGGGTGTTCGTGCACCCCGATGAGACAAATTTTAATCTATGTTACTTTATGTAAAAAAATGTGTAGAAAACGATTAGCTATGTTAACAGCGCCAAAAAGTGTCCCACGTATGATTTTTATGCAAATTTATGCAAATTATGGTAGCCATTTTGGTTTTAGACTAGTATTCATATTTTGATCATTTTCAAAGATATTTTTTTAAAGAAAGAGTCCAGACTAATGTTTTGAAGGTCAGAGAACACGATTTTATAATTAAAAATCTGATCAGATGGGTGTATGACATCATAATATGCAAATTAGGGGCAAAATTTGCATAAAATCAATATTTTCTGCATAAATAGGCGTCTATTTCATATTGCAACTTATGAAAACAATGAATGAACAATTTCTTTTGTCTATACAAATTAAGTTCAATATATCTTCATACAAAATAAACCTTAAAAACTTTACTGCAAAACTTAAATATGCAAATTTATGCAAATTAGAATCATTGGTACAATTTACATATATTTTATGAGTTGCTTTCTTTTTAATCAAATACGGCACATAACTACCCACTTGAAGTTTCTAAACATATGTATGGAAGGTCAATGAGTGTCATTGAATGGTGTATGAAGATAATTGAAGACTATGTGACGTCACAATATGCAAATTAGTGGCAAAATTTGCATAACAATAAAGATATTCTGCATGAATCGGGTGATATTCCCGTGTTTGAGCCATGCAAACATTAACTAAACAATGTTTGAAGGCATAAATAGAGACTTATAAAATATCTTCATACAAACCAAACTTCAAAAAAATAACTACGAAACATAAATATGCAAATGTATGCATATTAGCCCCACAGTACATAATCCTTGTATTTTAGAAGCTACTTGTTTTTTTTGTTTTTTTATCAAATACGGCACATAACTGTCCACTTGAAGTACATGTATCTTATGAGTGTCATTGAATAATGTCTGAAGAAAATAATGTTATGGTGTTATTTTATGCAAACTTGGGGCATACTTCTTATAAGATCAGTTTAATATATCATATTTTGCAATACTTTATAACTAATGAAGATAATTTCTTACAATGCATATGTTAATGCAGATATAAGTAGACATAGCAAAATATACAGACCTATACAAATGTTTTGAGGATCAGAAAGAGGGATTGAATGACCTTTAAAGTTATTTTATAACATTTTGTCATGTGCAAAGCAAGGAAATATTATTGATGAGTATAACTGCATTAATGTGACATGTAATCCCATCATGGTTCTATTAAATAAGGACTTCTTCATTCACATTATTCATTCGTCATCTTCATTTCCTAAGAAATCCTTCCACGGTGAGTGTCCATCCCTGTCCTTCACTGTACGGCTCAGGTTTCTCCACGATGGGCACATGGGCTCTCTTATAGAGCGCTGCACGGTGGTTGACTCGTTGACTGTGTGGCTGTAGAGCTGAGTGACGGGGTGGGAGGCGGGCCAGGTCCACTTTCGATTTGGAGGTTAGCTTTTTGTCCTCACCGACCATCTTCCGAAGCAGCTTTACACGGGCTTGGTCAACTGATGACTCGCGAGCCTGGCCATACATCAGACAGGTGAACTCCTCCAACTGCTGCACTGTCTTGAGGGTTACGTTCCAGTTAGTACCGAGCTCCCTGAAGGGTTGATGGAACTTTGGAAATTTCTGTAGCTTTTTTAGGGGACCCACTTTCCCCTTTCCTTTGAAGGCACTCGTGCAATCTTCTCCGGTAAAGACGTGAAAGCCAAGGAGTGTAGTGGCACAGTAGTCCTCACCGAACGATTTTGCGAGCTCAGTCACGTTGATGAGTCGGCGATGCTTCCCAGATCCTGTATCAAGGTACACATTCAGGTTGATTGAGTGTGCATGATGGAGAAGTATGACGAAGATATCCGTGTCTGGGGTCCTGACAACGGCATCCTTGTATCCGAGAGAGGCGGCGTAATGGAGGTACACCACTACCCGTGTATCTGTCTCTTCCTGGTTGCTGTAGATAGTCGGGATCTCTTGCACTTCAACCTATAAAAAGAAAATGCAAGGTAAGTATCAGTGACACAGAATAGTTACAATATACTAACATAATAATATTACAGACAATATTTATCAGATAATTGAACAAAAATGTAGGTAATGCAATACATTACGTTACTTTGTTTATGGAAGCGTTTTTACTTAAATACTACCGAAACTACAACTTACATTGTTGTTCGATGAAATGAATTGATGGCCTCTACCCTCCACGATTAGGACAGCCATATCAGCCCTCGACAGTCTTGAAACCGCTTCGTGACTACTCCAAACTTTCAGCAGAAGCTGACAAAGCTGTTTTTTGTTGTCATCATTCACCAAGAAGGTTTTGAAGTTGTACGGCTTCCTGGTAGCTGGGCCAGCTAGAATGATCTTCTCAGAGCTGCCACGGCACAATCTCTCCTGGGCTTTGATGGATTTCGGGTGCACGGTAACTATCTGTTGAGAACAGGAAATGCTTCTTGGCTACCATCTGACTGAGGACCTGCAGACATATCTCACCCCATGTTGGAGGTAGGTTGTCAAGAACATGAAGCAGCGCCATGCCGTCTTGAATGAACAGAGCACCATCTGGATACGGTAGAACTGCAGATGGTTTCTTCTCAAAGACCAACAAGGCTGTTCTTCTACACAACCTTTTGGAAGACACCACCCCAGAAGTTCTACCGTATCCAGATGGTGCTCTGTTCATTAAAGACGGCATGGCGCTGCTTCATGTTCTTGACAACCTACCTCCAACATGGGGTGAGATATGTCTGCAGGTCCTCAGTCAGATGGTAGCCAAGAAGCATTTCCTGTTCTCAACAGATAGTTACCGTGCACCCGAAATCCATCAAAGCCCAGGAGAGATTGTGCCGTGGCAGCTCTGAGAAGATCATTCTAGCTGGCCCAGCTACCAGGAAGCCGTACAACTTCAAAACCTTCTTGGTGAATGATGACAACAAAAAACAGCTTTGTCAGCTTCTGCTGAAAGTTTGGAGTAGTCACGAAGCGGTTTCAAGACTGTCGAGGGCTGATATGGCTGTCCTAATCGTGGAGGGTAGAGGCCATCAATTCATTTCATCGAACAACAATGTAAGTTGTAGTTTCGGTAGTATTTAAGTAAAAACGCTTCCATAAACAAAGTAACGTAATGTATTGCATTACCTACATTTTTGTTCAATTATCTGATAAATATTGTCTGTAATATTATTATGTTAGTATATTGTAACTATTCTGTGTCACTGATACTTACCTTGCATTTTCTTTTTATAGGTTGAAGTGCAAGAGATCCCGACTATCTACAGCAACCAGGAAGAGACAGATACACGGGTAGTGGTGTACCTCCATTACGCCGCCTCTCTGGGATACAAGGATGCCGTTGTCAGGACCCCAGACACGGATATCTTCGTCATACTTCTCCATCATGCACACTCAACCAACCTGAATGTGTACCTTGATACAGGATCTGAGAAGTATCGCCGACTCATCAACGTGACTGAGCTCGCAAAATCGTTCGGTGAAGACTACTGTGCCACACTCCTTGGCTGTCACGTCTTTACCGGAGAAGATTGCACGAGTGCCTGAATTCAAAGGAAAGGGGAAAGTGGGTCCCCTAAAAAAGCTACAGAAATGTCCAAAGTTCCACCAACCCTTCAGGGAGCTCGGTACTAACTGGAACGTAACCCTCAAGACAGTGCAGCAGTTGGAGGAGTTCACCTGTCTGATGTATGGGCAGGCTCGCGAGTCATCAGTTGACCAAGCCCGTGTAAAGCTGCTTCGGAAGATGGTCGGTGAGGACAAAAAGCTAACCTCCAAATCGAAAGTGGACCTGGCCCGCCTCCCACCCTGTCACTCAGCTCTACAGCCACACATTCAACGAGTCAACCACCGTGCAGCGCTCTATAAGAGAGCCCATGTGCCCATCGTGGAGAAACCTGAGCTGTACAGTGAAGGACAGGGATGGACACTCACTGTGGAAGTATTACTAGAACCAGTCTGGTCATGTTGCCCTGTCCTTCCGCCGTCATTGGTTGACTTGTTAGGCACAGACTCAGATGATGAAGTGGACAGCGATGACAGCGGAGATGGAGATGACGATCTAGACTTTCAAGATTTCTTAGGAAATGAAGATGACGAATGAATAATGTGAATGAAGAAATCCTTATTTAATAGAACCATGATGGGATTACATGTCACATTAATGCAGTTATACACATCAATAATATTTCCTTGCTTTGCACCTGACAAAATGTTATAAAATAACTTTAAAGGTCATTCAATCCCTCTCTCTTTCTGTTCCTCAAAACATTTGTATAGGTCTGTACATTTTGCTATGTCTACTTATATCTGCATTAACATATGCATTGTGTTGTAATGTTTGACATTTGATTTTAGACAGTGAATATGAATGATCTTATTAAGATTCAGATGAAGAGACCTTCGTTATATGTTTAGTCTTGAACGTATGTATTTGAAATATTGATTTAAATCACCGAAATAATTTGATTTTTGCTATTAAAGGCATCCCTAAATTTTACACGGTGTAATCAAATAACTTCAGCAATTGTTTATTCTAGCTCATTGGCCCTTAACACGCATGTCTAGACTAAATTACATGTCCAGCTATGTGCCACAATTGACCTTGTTAGATGTAATGCTGACTTAAATTTTCCGACATTTGACACATTAAGTCACGCTGGTAACTATATGAAAGTGTTATCGTAGCGATATGTAATTTATGTGCAGGTGTAATGATTATGATGACGATTTGTTAAGAAATTATCTTCATTAGTTATAAAGTATTGCAAAATATGATATATTAAACTGATCTTATAAAAAGTATGCCCCTAATTTGCATAAAATAACACCATAAAATTATTTTCTTCAGACATTATTCAATGACACTCATAAGATACATGTACTTCAAGTGGGCAGTTATGTGCCGTATTTGATAAAAAAAAAAAGCAAGTAGCTTCTAAAATACAAGGATTATGTACTGTGGGGCTAATTTGCATACATTTGCATATTTATGTTTCGTAGTTATTTTTTTGAAGTTTGGTTTGTATGAAGATATTTTATAAGTCTATATTTATGCCTTCAAACATTGTTTATTTATTGTTTGCATGGCTCAAACACGGGAATATCACCCGATTCATGCATAATATCTTTATTGTTATGCAAATTTTGCCACTAATTTGCATATTGTGACGTCACATAGTCTTCAATTATCTTCATACACCATTCAATGACACTCATTGACCTTCCATACATATGTTTAGAAACTTCAAGTGGGTAGTTATGTGCCGTATTTGATTAAAAAGAAAGCAACTCATAAAATATATGTAAATTGTACCAATGATTCTAATTTGCATAAATTTGCATATTTAAGTTTTGCAGTAAAGTTTTTAAGGTTTATTTTGTATGAAGATATATTGAACTTATTTTGTATAGACAAAAGAAATTGTTCATTCATTGTTTTCATAAGTTGCAATATGAAATAGACGCCTATTTATGCAGAAAATATTGATTTTATGCAAATTTTGCCCCTAATTTGCATATTATGATGTCATACACCCATCTGATCAGATTTTTAATTATAAAATCGTGTTCTCTGACCTTCAAAACATTAGTCTGGACTCTTTCTTTTAAAAAATATCTTTGAAAATTATAAAAATATGAATACTAGTCTAAAACCAAAATGGCTACCATAATTTGCATAAATTTGCATAAAAATCATACATGGGACACTTTTTGGCGCTGTTAACATAGCTAATCGTTTTCTACACATTTTTTTACATAAAGTAACATAGATTAAAATTTGTCTCATCGGGGTGCACGAACACCCCTTCTACCCACTAGACTATATGGTTTACTTGCATTGGGGAATATGTAGTTATAAAGTCCGTGGTGTCATGTCATGTTCTTTTAATGATACTGTAGGTCCCGACTCCCTTGACATTGTATCCAAAGTACCCATCCCTCACCTTTGGCTCCTCGTATGTATTAACATGCGAACAGCGGCCACACATTGGGCATCATTCTTGACAGGCTGGCTAAGGCTGACCCAAGGAAAGAAAAGAAAGGTAATACCTCTCACCACTGGCATATAATGTGGACAAACCTACTGCCGATAGACCCGACAAGAGAACAGCTCTTGTTGCTAAAGAGCTCGCAAGGTATTGCAGCTCTCTCTGAAACTCGTTTGGCTGACAAGGAATACCTTACAGAACATGGGGGTGGATACACTTTCTTCTGGTGTGGCCGGGGTAGCAATCAAGAGCGACTTGAAGCTGGAGCTGACTTTGCAGTTAAGAGCTATCTCGCTAGAAAATTGATCTACTAACATGTATCGACAATTGCCTGATGACGATACAGAATGGGAGAAAAGCCACCCTGATAAGTGCTTATGCTCCGACAATGACCAACCCTGATTATGTGAAAGACATGTCCTATGAAGAACTGGATACCTTCTTTAATTCAGTGGGCAGAAATGACAAGCAAATACTGTTCAGTGACTTTAATGTCAGAGTAAGTCATGATTCATCACTATGCCTATGGGAAGGTGTCACTGGAAGAATGGAGTGGGCACCCGCAACAACAATTGATTACTTCTTTTGCAGACCTGCGAAACACATGCCTTAGAGATAACCAATGCCATCTTTTACCCATCACTCGTAACAAAACAACATATGCATCCTCGCTCACCTACACATTGAAACCTCATCGAAGAGGGCATTGTCTGTAAAATGAGACGTGGAGGATGTCAGAGTAACCATTTATATGTGTGGTGCAGACTGTTGGACAGACCCCAGGCGCATCATATGTAAGATAAAGTTCCAAAATAGACCAAAGAGGCGCCCACAGGGAAAGAAGCATAACAATGTAAACACTGAAGAACCCTGATGTGGCTGGAAAACTCATCTCAGATCTAGGCGATCAGCTGGCAGACATTTTAAAAGTTGTTGACAACACTGAAACAAATTGTGAATGACTGTCCACCCGCAACGTCTACCAGCGTCTACCCGAAATATGCAATGACTGGTTAGATGGGCATGAGGAAGAAATCCAAGCCCTGTTCACCGAAAATCATAGACGTACACATCGTGCTCATCAAAATGATCCATCAGTAATATGCTTATAAAAAGGGGGCCTACACTAGTGTTCGTAAATACAGGCCAAACAGGACTCGTGGCTACATTCAAAGGCATATGAAATCCAGGGCTGTACTGACATAAACAACTCAAAACGGTTCTACGAGGACATCAACATGCACCCTCTATGGACCTCATTCGTCAGGGAGGTCTCGCCTTCTAAGTTCTGATTGGTCAACTCCCATATCTGAGAAGCCGGATATACTGAAGAGATGGACTAAACACTTTGAAGCCATCCTCAATCGTCGGTCAGCAAACAATGATGAGGCAATTGACCAGATTCCCCCGATTAAATCACACATGAATGTTTCACCCGACAATGTTGAAGTCAAGAAGGCAACTAGTTAGCTCTCAAACGACACATCTCCTTGATCAGATGCCGTTCCTGCTGACATCTACATAGATGGACGTCCTGTGCTTCTTGACAAACACACTTTGCTGCTACAATCCGCCAAGGGCTTCAATGGCTTGTTCCACAAGAACTCAGGGATGCACGTATTATACACCAGTCCTCTAAAAAAGAACAGGATATCGCCAACTATTGAGAGGGCGAATTACCAGGCTGCTGTCTGGAAGGCAGCTCTGACTGCAGCCCCAGAGATAACTGGCCATGAGGGAGAGGGATGGAAACTCCTTGACGGCAGACTGGTGGTTGACTGGACTAAAGAGGCTCCGGCTCCAAATGCCATTCTGGGATTGGTTGCCTGCAAATGTCGCACAAACTGTCAGACAGGGTGATGTGGGTGCCGTGCCAATGGACTCCGCTGAACAGATGCATGCGGTTGTTGTGACTGCCAGAACTGTGATACTGATGCAGATGAAGCCGTCGAAGATAGTGACAATTAATATGTGTAACAGGGTGTAGATTTGGCTCTATTTAATCAACTCCTCGTGATGATGGTATCATCGACAAGGTTAGTGATGCTGTTCACGCAGTTTTTAGTCTAGACGGATTACTGAAAAAGAGCTCTTTATAAGAACCTAGAAGCATTTGGGGGTAAAAGTTGGGAATCAAGCTATTTTACATAATTTGGGGGTGCTGAATCCGATAAGCCCTGTTCCCAAGCATAATTTTGAGTTATTGACCATCTAATTTGCATAAACAAAATGGCCGCCAAAATGAAACCTTTGTAAAACCTGTAAAACGTGTTTATTCAATTACTTTGCAACCGGGCGATCAAAATCTGCAAATTTACCGTCTAAAATTATGTTTTATATCAAAAGGAACATAAATAACATAACGCTGATGTATTTAGTGGAAAAAAGATGCACAAATGTGCAAATTAGTGGCCGCCATGACAGAAAAGTCGTAAAAAATTGATTATTTGGGGGAAATTTAGGCCTACTGAATGTAACACTTAGAATCACTGTCTTAAACACTTTATGCGAATTAAATAATTATCAATTGTATGATTTACTCATATAACATACACAAATATAATTAGCACATTCAAAATGGCCGCCAATTGACGCTATTTCCACCATTTTGAACTGATAAAAAAGTGTTTCAGCAACTAAGCGAACAAAACATATACAAATGCAATGTGCATATTCATTATTTCGATGAGAAGGGATGTCAATAAGACTGTTCTGATGAATGACGTGACATGCATGACTTATAGATATGCAAATTAGTGGCCGCCATTACTGACAAATGGTACAAAATGGATCATATTTCGTAAGTAAGGCCTTTAATTTGCATAAACAAAATGGCAGAAAAATCACTCTACTTCGTCCTTACCTTAAATGTAAGGACAAAGTATTACGTTTATAAATGTGTTTCTCCAACTGCTCTCGAAAAGGACGCTCCATAAAGCCTCATTGGTTTCAACCATTTTTCATAGAATATTGGGCATATGAGGTTTTGTTCAAAAACTGATTAGCAAGAAAGACAATCAACAACAATTCAAAAACTTCTTATGAATTTGTTGAAAAGAGGAAGCATTTTTAGACATGTTTAACGGCTGGTTCAAAATTATCGAATACTTGTTGGACCCAACAATTGCTATACAAGGTTATGTTAATACAGTATATATTTCAGCCGTTTCTGAACCAATTTTGCCGTTTCAAATGTTATATTCGGCTGTTCATTAAGTCACAAAATATATTCTGTGTAGCGCCTTCTATACCAAAACTCAACTATTCTTTCAACGATGTTTATAAAGAAATAGAGTTTGTTTCCGAAACCTTTACAATGCTGTATTTTGGCTTGAACAAGCTGAACAGCTAAATTATATTAATTCTAAGACATCAAAACACAGGAAAATACAATAGAAAATAACCGAAAATAAAATGAACAAAAAGTGAACATTTAGCAAAGGTGATGATGAGTACAAGAAGTGTAGCCTTTGTACAGAGTGAATTGTACATTATCTTATCTGCTGCCTATGTTAATGTCAGAGGTATAAATAGTCTGATTATTATCCGTTACATACACATTCGATATATTTCACTATTTGCAGTACGATTATATAAAACTGTAAATGAATCATAATTAGTTAAAACTTCACTCATTAACTAAACGATTATACCACAATAGGGGCAACGGTTTTTGAACCACATGGTTTATTAATCATATTAAATATCGCGTGACTGCCTGTTACCAGTTTGGTGAAGTATGTGATAAGTATGTTGAATGTTCGTGCTCAGTACCGGTCATTAATGCTAAGCACACACTCCAGAAAAGGGCCTATATATGCAGATTTAGTTCAAAGTACAAAGTATACTAAAATATGTAAAATCGTACTTGCATTATCATTATATCAAACATAGTCCAAAGGTCCCTTTTGCTTTTAACTACAAGCTTAATTCTTTTCATTAAACATCGTGTCACTACCTGACACCAATTTGGTGAAATCTCCAATAAATAAATTGATTTGTGTGCTTTGATATTCGTTAACCACACTCTCCAAACAGGATATGTGCAGATGTATTTCACTGATTTCAATCAATCAGAAATACCAGTTACCAGTTTAGTTAAATCCTAATATAAACACAACAAAAAAGTAACTTCCCCCCGAAGCAAAATGGCGTAACTTTTTAACAAATAGAGTTTGAGCAACATAACTTGGCAGGAATGTTTTTAAAATTATTGGCTAACGTCTCTGTGAAAATGAATTTGATCCGCTATGCCATGCATGAGTGAGAAAAATAACTCGGCAGGATTGTTCCTACATTTATTGACTAACTTATGTGTGGAAATTAAATTGGTCCGTCGAGTCATGGATGCAACGTACTGGCAAAATCAAAGGCAAAATTTTCACTTTTTGACTCTTGTGACTTTTGAAAAGTGACATTTTTCCTTTAATGTGTGCTCACTCATGCATGGCAAGGCGGATCAAATTCATTTTCACAGAGACGTTAGCCAATAGTTTTAGAAATATTCCTGCCAAGTTATGTTGCTCAAACCCTATTTGTTAAAAAGTTACGCCATTTTGCTTAGGGAGGAAGTATTTTTGTTTTTGTTTTTATTTACCTTCGTATGAAATATCACGGACAGAAGAATATTCAATGTTCTTACACGTTTGATGTGATTTGCTACTTAAAATACTACATAAAAGATAAACTCTCAAATGATTAAAACGTTAATTTTGTCACTAACGGCAGCCAATAATTTGCATATTCATAAGTCATCCATGTCATTAAATTCATCAGAATAATCTTTTTGACGTCCCTTATTGAAAACATACATCTGCGCATCGCTTCTTCGTATGTTTTACTCTAGCTTAGTTACCGAGTTATAATAGACACGTTTCTATCCGCTCAAATATATAGCGTCAATTGGAGGCCATTTTTAATATTCCAATTCTATTTGTATATAAGCAAAATATACTACTGGTGATTCAATGAAACGATCTCATTCAATTATTTGACTCGCAGGAATGATTAAGACACTGATTATCAGTGTTATATTCAGTAGGCTTAAATTGCCCCAAAATAACTTGTTTTGTAAGACTTTTCTGTAGTGGCGGCTACTAATTTGCATATGTATGTGTCTTCGTGTACACTAAATACATCAGAGTTATCATATGCATGTTCCTTTTGATAGTAATCATCATTCTAGACATTTAGTTTTGCTCGCCTGGTTGGAAAGTTATTGAACAAACTTGTTTTACAAGCTTAAAAAGGTGTCATTTTGGCGGCCAGTTTGTTTAGGCAAATTAGATGTTCAAAAACTCAATATTTCGCTTGGGAACAGGGCTAATCGGATTCAGCACCCCTAAATTATGTGAAATATCTTGGTTCCCAACTTTTACTCCCAAATGCTCCTAACATGCACATTTTCCAGAAATCCCACTAGACTATTTCATAAGTAGCTGATTTCACTAAAGTTAAGCCTTATCAAACTGCAGTACCCCGTTAATGGTTAAAGTGATCTAGTAACTTTGTTGACACACGTGCAAAAAAGGATGATGGATTAATATACTTTGTACTGCAGTGATCTGATATATCCACAAAGTAATGTGCGAACATTTCACGTTAATTGGATGTTTTTTTTTGTCTGAGATATGAGCATTAATCCAAAGTGATATCTATATACTAACTCATTGCACTTACTTTGTACATGCATGACTGATTAAATTATCCCGTAGACAATTTCATATGTGAGCACTTCCATTGTAAATATCTTTTGAACGAAATGGAAATTAAAAAACCGAAACCCGTCTCGTGCTTTTATTTTTAATATGAAAAAGATAAGGTATTATAGAACCACTAGAGTTTCAAATACGTTGTGAGGATTTCGACAATGTTAGTAAGTCCCTTTGAATTATGTATTTGTTATAGATGCAATTGCAATTACTTTCTTTGTAATATTCTTTTTAAATACGATACAAATTTACAACTGGAGCTACTCAGTGAATTCAATTCTACTTCGTATGGCCTAATGAATCGGAATCAGGTAGGACGCACATCTGTTGCGGCCGAAATAGCACCACATTTTTGTAGACAATAGGTTTTCTATTGATATGCAAATGAGCTCTCGCTCCCCCGTGTATATATACGCCGCGGTTTCGCGACAACGCCATTGTATATTTGTGTATAGCCGAGTAGCACCGATTATTCTACACGCTCGTCTGGACGAAGCCTCGTCTTCAACTCAAGCCTTTTCTACTACAAGCTAACTACGCCGGTTTGAAGTTTCACTTTCACCGCATGCTTACCAGCACACCCTAATGCGCCGTCAGGCGACCGGGTGGATAGGCCTGTATGCCCCGCGAGGGGACCAGGTTTACTATCAGCTGAAGCTCCCTATTGTGCCATCAGGCGGCCGGGGAGAGACGGCCAACCGCTACCTCTATGCCCCGTCAGGGGACCAGGTGAGAATCTGTACGTCGAAATCGGCCATCGAATACACCCGCTGATGATGCCTGAATCTCCCGTCGCTGATGCCGGATCTACCCGTCGCTGGGTGCTGGATTTACCCGCCACTGATGATAGGTCTGCCCGCTGCTGGAACCGGAGTACGGGGCCTTAGCCGATCGAGACGCCAGGAGCTTGGATGGAGATGGAGCCGACATGAGGGTTTTCATCTACCTTATTGTTATAAAGGCCAGCATGTACACAGCTCCCTTTGAGGTAGAGCCATGAAGCCGCTTTGGCCTCTTTCGATTGAGCCGGCTACTGTATTAGCCTAGGCTGTATATTTGTATGAGAAGCCATGGAATGGTTACTAGATGAGGGTTATCTGAGATATATCCCGGCCTGAAATAAGGCGATGTTATATACATGCAGGTGGACTCGAATGGGCTCTTTCATTCGGTGTGATTTTTATCCCGCACACCATAGTTATCGACCGAAAGGAATAATGGTAATGTATTTGATGTTACATGATGTCACATGCCATGTTATAACCCAACTTGGTCGATGTGTGATCAGATGGTTCTATGAACCGGGGCCCATATCCACGGTATACTCGCGGCAAGTGGCCGTCGTGAGATAGAGACCGTTCGCTCGCTTCGATGCAACGATGAAGCGGAGTCTATACGGATAGGGAATGGTCGTGAATGATTATACTACATTATGGCCATTTGTACCTGAATTCACTGGCGTAAAGCACAGTTCGGAAGCACAATGCATTGGGGGGTCGAGCAATTGTTCACAAACCGTTTGTGAACAATTGCTCGACCCCCCAACGCATTGTGTTTTCCGGACAGATTTACGCCAGTGCCTGAATTGGAATTGGTTATTCTAGAACCGATAATGATACATAGTGCCTTATTTTATATACTGGCTATGCCCAACTTACACATGGTGGTGTAATGGATGAATTTTAGCACTGCCGTGTACTAAATATTTACAGTTTGACGCATTTGCGCTGACCATTTTACGGCTAGTTCTGTCAACTTGTGTATACCGTGAGATTCAGGGCGCACCAATCACGGTGTCGACCTTTGAATGGGCACGTACAGGATATCAGTTTTGCCCTATTTGCCGGGTGCCAGTGTTTTCGGTATTGGAAACTGAATTTTAGCCTACCAGCCGGCCTGGCTGTCGTGGTTTTAAAACAATATGACTATACTGGCATGATATACGTGCTGAAAGGTATCTGATTACCCGAACCTGAATTTTAGCCCAGCCGCCATCTTGATTATCATGTTTTCGTTTAAACATACTGTCATGGGAAATGCGGTATATGACCACCACAGATTGTTAAGGTGATTTGGTATGCGGTTCAGTATTCATTTTATGCACCATATCTAATTTGGTGCTGTCATCGTTACCGTCGTTCAGCTTAACGACGCTCCATCCTTTGATTAGTCATTTGTCGACATGTCGACCATTTCAAGGAGCCTTTATTTGGGCGGATCGTGGTATGTCCACGCGGATTATGACGGGTCATTTGTTTGGCTTGAAGACGGATAATTTTACTCGTCTAAATTGTAAGAGGAATTACAATACAAGGGCTTTTGGCTGTGAGCCAATGCCCCGCCCTGGGCGCGTGTCAGTCTATTGCTCGCTTTTTGGCGCACATAGCCATGGATACTTGCTATTGAATGTTATCAATGGGGCGCCTCTTTAATAGTATGAATGCAAAAGCTCCCGGCCCGGTATGTGCGGTCTTGATGTTCGTGCAGTTGTTTTGTGTGAAGGTGTACAGTTTTATCTCCGGTCATCCGTGCCTAGTTTCACGATATGAGTACAGGGGTCCTCCCCTTATATCGTACGATGTAAATTGTTCTCATGTCTTAGTGGAATCACACACTATTCTTATGCTTTTTGACTTTGCCAGAATTAGGCAAGCCATTGTCAAGTGTAAGCCGGACGTTTTTCATTACCAAACAATGCAAAGTAGAGCTGACTAAGTGGTTCCGGAAAGGATACCTCTCTGAAGTACGGCTGAGGGCTCATGTTATAGTGCCAAGACATGATGGTGGACCCGTCTGGCTTAACCTAATGAAGCGGTGGCGTGCTAAGCACAACACATTCCACCGCATTTGTCTTATAGTTGTCGCATTCCAGGGTAGTTCATCAGGCGAGAGGATTACCACCATACCACTCCTTTTATTCGTGTTGCTTCGCCCTGTTATGTGTTCCGATTTGAAAGGATGTATATCCGAGTAGGTGGATATTTTAGCTTGAGAACACATCATATTTTGTTCTGCATGACAACAGTATCGTTCATTTCTATAGCAATACAAAGTGGACATGAGTGAACAATGTTCAATGTGTGAACATACTTTGTTGCCCCTATATCATAGGTTGAGACAATTGACAGTCGAATCTGAACAATGCGTTCTGTTTAGGCATGGTAATGCCGACACGTATCTGTATTGACGGTTGCGTGCTATCGTCCCGCTATAATGGATTGAGTGTTGCAGTATTTTATTCATACTAACGTTGACGGAGATTAGGCAGTCGTTCGTGCTAATCTATTTGCGGAACTAGATTATTTGCCGTGATCTATTGATTGGCGTTTTTGACGCCAGGTGATCGATCTATATATATATAGTATATGGCATTGTCGTGATTCAATGCCCTAGTCGTTACGCCTACGTAATTTGTTTGGGGCGTGTTTATATCGGAACTATATAGCGCCTTATGATCCATTCTTTAGAAGTACTACTGCACAATCATGTGTCAATGTCCGTTTCAGCATTGGTCAGTCGTACGTGCGGACAGAAGCTGGTTTGAATACTTTTCGAATTGTTTTTGCAAAGGAAGCGTATACATTCGGTTTCCTTGGCATGGTTAACGCATTACACGTGACAGGTGTAGCTTTCAGATACTTGTTTATCTCGGGGTTACTACAATGTCTTACGTTAGTTTGTTTTGAGGGATCGCTGGGCTCGTTCCGGGTCGGATGGCACAGATGTATTGATTATATCACTTTTGTTTAAGACCGCTTTGGTATATATAACGGCCGTGTGTACCTTTGTATAAGGTACTTTAGAAGCAACACACTTGGAATAACCTCGAGTGGCTTTCGTTGTTTATTTTTCGAAATTGGTAATTTCGGACCGCCGGTGCGGCTTTCATATTGGGCGCCGGTATGTTAGCATCATAAAAGCATTTTAATTTAAGCCCCATCGGTATGCGTCAGCATAGGCCATCAGCATGATCAGTAGGTCGATGGCATAAGGCTAATTGCCACAATGTTTGGATCCAATTGCAGCATGGTAGAACGGCGCCAATCTTGTCGCCTTGATAGTCAACGATACGTTTGTTATCGTGCCGCCCTATTGTGTGGCGAACACTTTGTGATATTGCGTTCATTTGTAATATGTAAATAAGTATTATACTATACGTTTTGGGTCAATGGCATTATTGTCCTATCCCGTTCATGACTGGTTCCGTATACTCGGGCTAGGGTCGTCGGAGAATATAGATGTATAAAGTGGATTGATCAATCCTTACGGACAGGCGGAGAAACCGCCTGAAAGAGCTTTCGCTGAAAGGGCCTTCCAAACGTTAAGTGTTGATTGTCACTATGATGGTACGGATAAAATCATTATAATGCAGGATAACACTGCTTTTCTCACATAAATAATATATGGATTCCGTGTGCAATGGCACTGCATGTTCCGTTGGGATCGTGAACATTCGGAATTGTTGAATCATACTGTCTTTTTTCCTTGTTATTTGGTACACCGTACTTAGATCTCGTAGTTTTATATTTGAGTTTAGACTCTCTTTTACTCTCGACTTCAGTGATTGATAACAACCAGAGGAAGAGAAATATATTGGCTCAATTTAGATGATGAAGCTTTTCTGATTTGGATTTCTAGCTCCTTATTCCGGGGATCGTATTATTCGATCCCGAGATTACTGTACAGGTATGCAGGATCACGCGGACACATGCACGCGTCGCGTTTGTCCGTTCGTGGAATATGTTTACGCGGACATCGTGACTGTATTAGTGCAAGCTATATTATTGATGTACCCGTATTCTTACGGGCACTAATTTAGAATGGATTTGATTTGGCCGTCCGCGTGACTTGTCTATCGGGCACGACAATTCTGGTTACTGTCGTGCGTAGTATTAGCTCCCCAACTCTGGCTTTGAAGGTCCTACCTGATTCCGATTCATTAGGCCATACGAAGTAGAATCGGAAAATTAAACGAGATTTAAATGAAATTTAGATTGAAGTTTAATTATGATTCTACGAAGTATAGGCCTAATATGAGGAGTCAGGTACCCGCCCTACTATCCGTCGGATTGACTGGGGTGTAAAGCTTATCGAAGATTCTTTACACTTTGAGTGCCAGGGATTCGTATACTCTATCACGTCTATGGCGTAATAGGACCCGTACCCTTGTGGAGTTGGGCGAGCCTTTTCTTTGAAAAATGGCGTTGTCGCGAAACCGCGGCGTATATATACACGGGGGAGCGAGAGCTCATTTGCATATCAATAGAAAACCTATTGTCTACAAAAATGTGGTGCTATTTCGGCCGCAACAGATGTGCGTCATACCTGACTCCTCATATTAGGCCTATACTTCGTAGAATCATAATTAAACTTCAATCTAAATTTCATTTAAATCTCGTTTAATTTTCCGATTATACACGTGCAATATGTTTTGCGTTTATATATTTAGCGTAATAGTTTTAATATCTAATTTGTCTTTATACAAAATATATATATATATATATACATGTATAAACGAAAGGCGAACTAATACATACAGCTTTGGTTTCTTCCTATATTTAAATAATGCAAAGAGTAATCATAAATGATCGAGAAGGAAGAATAATAGGCGTAGCTTAATAAGCATTGTTCCTCTCTTTAATCCTCCAAATGAAAAAAGGCACTGGTCGAAAAATTGGTCTCCGCCAGGACTCGAACCCGGGTCTCCAGCTTGGAACGCTGATGCCTTAACCACTAGGCCATGGGGACCGTGTGATTGAAGACAGATCCAAATTCAGGTCATTGGCAAGCCAATCTCTCGGCCCTTTGTACTCAATTAATTAATTTTACAAAAATGACCTTCCACTTTCAGAAATTGTATTTCCGTACGTAAATAAATGAACCCATACGACACGATCGCTGCACACCTATGACGTAAAGGTCAGTTATATGTGTGTATTGGCGCCATAGCTGCATGTAGAGGACAATAGACATTCTCTCGCAGGATCTTAAATCGGCTTGTAACGCAAAATGAGGCGACCTCGTGACGCATGACCATAGGTGAATGTGTGTGTGTGTGTTTGTGTGTGCCCTGTCGCTATGCCATGCGCTCATATTGGTTCCTCTGCATTCGGCTATTTTCGAGACGAGTGTTTATGTAATGTCTTACAATTAATTTGTAAGTGGAAGCCCTGTTTGATCTTGTTTTGGTGATGGGGTTCATTCAAATGTATTTATATGGCCTTTGCATATGCAAACGTGCTATCAATATGTATTCTGTAATCTGTAAGACATATTTGTTAAGTTGCAAGAGGTTTTGGATATAATCCCCAATGAATCAACGTGTATTTCGTCTTTCAAAACAGCCAACGTAAAATGTTCGAAGAAGGTAACATGCATGAGTGATTTCTCCATTGTCTACGATGCGCTTACCCCGCCGTGATGAGTCGTGAGCGACGATTAACACGGTACAATCGCACAAAATAGAAGCATCGGACAATCCCCAGGGGCCAACTTTTGGAGGCGCAAAGGACCCCTTTATCCACGGATACACCCAGGGAGACTCATATTTTTGGATTTGTTACATTCTCCTCTAAATATTCATATGTTCAACAATCAGTACGCTTTTCGATACACAAAAGACCTCTGGGCTGCCGGTCTATAAGTCAGATGTGTGGTTGCTAGGCAACGTACTGATCTCCATGGACAACTAAGTAGTCTTCATATGTTGCACCATCAAGTTTAATCAAGAATCTACTTTGACTAATGTAGGCTTATGCAGCAAAAAATGTGCCCAGGAATGGTAAAATAACCCTTGAAATGTATGTTAGATGTGTGGTTGTTAGGTAAAATAGTGTTGCTAGGCAACGTGACGGTATCCATGAGAAACTTAAGTATTGCAAATGTGTTTAACCAATGTTAACCGAGTACTCAAAGTAATACAGGCCTATAAATCAGAACATTTATGAGGAAGGGTACAAAAATGCTCAAAATATGTAATATATGTGGTTGCTAGGTAAAAGTCGTTGCTAGGCAACACATTTGCCTCCATGGATAATCAAATTTATTCACTTAGCTTTGCACAATCAACGCTACTAATGTTATGTCTTGTCCATTTATAATTTCAAAAAATAAACATATATATTTATAAATCTTATGTTTACAAGTTATATTGTCTTAATCGACTTGATGTATTCTAACTGTACACAATTGCACAGCAAAATGGCATTTTCATGAAAATGGTGGTTTGGTTTGGCATATACTAACAAACACCTGTATCAGATAATATTGTTGAAATGCTTATTTTTCTTGAAATTTATCATTTTAGAATCAATATAAAGTCCATTAAAGTGAAATTAATGGCTCAGAGAATTTTATATTCAGTTCTGAAAAGAAAATCACCTTGAAAAAAGAACACGGCAAGCATATATGCAATGTAAAATTGGTTGCTAGGGAAAATTATGTTGCTAGGCAGCACAATTTGATTAATATTTACTTACAGATTATGTTTCAATTCAATTTCAATTTCAATTTATTCTTGCTTCCAACAAAACATTACAAATGAATAATGATAATTTGCACAAAATAGTGATATACATATTGGAAACAAGAGGGGTCCACTAAAAAGCAATGCTTGTACAATTGTGGAACCCTCAAATAATAGTTAGGTATATTGTACATTTAAATTAACACATTCTAGACTACAACAACATAAACAAATATAGAGAGGAAAAAGGGGGGAAAGGGGATGCCAACAGAGACCAACATGGGACAAGAGAGAACTTTACATGACACAAATAGGAGAAGACGCACACAATACAAACAATGAGACACTGCCAAAAGGAAGTGAGAGATCGGAGGTACAAATGTATGTAAAAGATAAGCTGCAAGTGGGGTTCAAGTGAAAATAAGGAAAAAGACTTGCGCATAATAGAATAAAACAATGCATGAGAAGGCACAATATATAATATCAGATTACATTTTGAGTCCGTGAGTAAAGAATGACCTTGTTTAAGGATGACGTAAGCACGAAATAAGAGTAAATGGGAGGTATAATTCAATGTTTATAAGATTGTAATAAAAACAATTTTAATTTTTTCTTAAAGATATTAATCGATGGAGCATTTTTTATTTCATTACTTAAAGAATTCCATAATTTAGGACCTTCATATATAAATGTATTTTGAGCAAGTAGGGTCCGCAAGAGAGGTAAATGAAATTCTTCAGAATGTCTAGTTGGATAATTATGAACTGAACTATTTTTAAAAAACATTTCTTGAAAAACAGATGGTAGCATGTTATTATTATAATTATACATAAATTGACCAAGTTGAAATAAAAATAGGTCTTTTACCCTCAGTATCTTATTTTCAAAAAATAAAGAGTCAGTATGGGAGCGAAAAGGGGAATTACAAATAATACGAATAACCTTCTTTTGTAATAACAACACTTTATCTAATAAAGTTTCATGTGTGTTTCCCAGGGGCGTCGATCCTGGGGGGGCAGGGGGGGCGGTCGCCCCCCCAATGAAAATATTGGGGGGGCGAACATATCATTTCGCCCCCCCAATAATTCCGAAAATGAGGAAGAAAAAAATCAAGTGATATAATGCCAAAGAGGGGAAAGACACATTTATCAATAATTAATCTTCAAAATAGCCGTTTTCTAGTTTGACTGTAACTCTCTTTTTCGCCGCGCGCTTCGCGCGCATACAGTTTCTCATATTGCAAGTTACTTTCATTTTTGTTGCGGGAACTCACATTTCGAAATGTGTTGGGCAGTGTAATTTCTCAAACGCACACCTCAAACGAAGTTAATTAAACCCTCATCTATAGATCTATAATCTGAAATATATCTTTCAGTCAATTCGGTCCATATGCGCTGAACGCAAATCATATTGGAATAATTATCATGTCCGCCACATTTGAAAGTGGTGAAGATTGTCCCCCTCCCTTTGTCATTATGTATGTTTGGTTCCATACTTATGTACTTCATAATACGTTAAATTTCTGTCTCAGGTGTGCACCAAATCGCACAATTTCACGCCCAAAAATACAAAAACTCCCTACTGTGGGAGGGGACACCCCTCCCACACCCTCCCCGCTCGGTCGCTTCGCTTCCTCGCAATGTCTCCCCTCCAGTTTTGAGAAGTTGTTGACGCCCTTGCTTAGTTTCATGGGAGCCCAATGCCCTATATCGATGGCTCTAGAGCCATCGATATCAGGATCACGTGGATCTATCTCATGCAAGGCTTAATCTTTCCCTCGCGATGCCCTTTAAAAATACGTTACCATTATAGGTTCACTATTTTATACAATTTTAACACCCATGATAGGAGTTGCAAATGTCTGAAATCTAAAACTTCCGGGGGCTCCGCCCCCTGGACCCCCATTACTGTCCCCAAAATAATGTGGGTGCCCCCCAAAACCAGGTCTTCGAACCATCAAGACACTTTCAATGAGCGCATAATAACATTTCCGGGCATGCCAATGTGGGGCTTTTAGCTCTCTCAGTGGTCACTCTGGAATTTTTTTCAAATTTCGCCCCCCCAATATCAAAAACGGATCGACGCCCCACTGTTTCCCCAAACTAGAAGACCATAATTTAAGTATGGGAGTATCAAAGAACTATAAAGCATAATTAGTGAAGTAAAAGGAAGACATGTTTTTACTTTATAAATAATACCAATATTACGAGAAATAGTTTTACAAATATTATCAATATGATGTTTCCAAGAAAGGTTACTATCAACCGTTACACCCAGAAATTTAATGAATGAAACACGCTCCAATGGGGTGTTTTCAAAAACTATGTTAGCCGGTAACGAAGAATCTATAGATTTACTAAACAACATATATTTCGTTTTCTGGAGATTCAATGATAATTTGTTCGCTCTAATCCATGATAAAATATGACTCAATTCAATATTAATAATTTCAACTAATCTATGAGAATCCGTATGAGAAAAAAACAAATTTGTATCATCAGCAAAAAGTACGAATGACAAAATTTCGGACGATCGACAGAAGTCATTAATATATAAAATAAATAAAAGTGGGCCTAATATACTACCTTGTGGAACACCACAATTTATATTACGGGGAGCTGAAGAGTTATCATTTAAAAATACATACTGCCTTCTGTCTGAAAGATAGCTCCTGAACCACTCCAAGGCCAACCCACGTATACCATAATGTGAAAGTTTATAAAGTAAAATATCGTGGTTAATCGTGTCGAAGGCCTTGGAGAAGTCCAGGAAAATGCCTATCGTATGAGACGATTTGTCGATTGCATGAGCTACCTTCTCAATAAAGGACAATAATGCGTGTACAGTATTGTGTTTTTTCCTAAAACCAAATTGGAGACTAGAAAAAATATTGTTATTTTTTAAAAAGGATACTGTACGAGAATATTATCTTTTCTAAAATTTTTGAAAAAGAGGATAATAAGGAAATCGGTCGATAATTATTTACATCTAATTTATCGCCCTTTTTAAACAAAGGAATTACTTTGGCAATTTTCATAGAGTTTGGTACCTGGCCATATAATAAAGACAAGTTAAAAATATGAACGAGAGGATCCACAACAGAAGGTATAATGCCCTTTAAAATAAAATTATTAATTTCATCATGTCCAGAACTTTTCTTAGAATCAAATTTCGAAACAATATCTAAAATTTCATATCTGTGAATAGGAACAAAAAATATAGAGTTTGAATTGGGCTGGCCCAAAAAATTAGCAAAATGCTTATCTGATGCGGGAATATTAACAGCAAGATTTTCACCAATCGAAGAAAAGTAATTATTTAAAATATTTACTATATCCCTAGGATCCTCAACAATCTCATCATTAAACTTAATTTTTGTTATGTCAGATTTATTATTAGTAACATTCATTGCCTGTTTAATCATTTTCCAAGTATTTTTCATATCATGTTTATACAAAGCCAACATATTTTCAAAATACCCTTTCTTTTCCAAACGAATAATCTTAGTCAAAATATTTTTATAAGATGTATATTTAATTTGTAACCTTTCTGTGCCATCTAATTTATATTTATAAAAAAGATTATTTTTCCTATTTATCGAACGTAATATCGATTTAGTGATCCAAGGAAGCCTTGGTGTTTTTTTTATAATCATTAAGTTTAACTCTTTGTTTAGGAATACAAGTATCTAATTGATCATTCAAAATATCACAAAAATTATCGTAAGAAGAATTTACTTCATCTACACCATAAACAGGAGACCAATCTACATGTTCAAGACTAGAATTAAGACTAGCTAATTTTTCATTATTGACTTTTCGTCTAAATAAACGTGGGTCATTATTATTAATTGATTGAGATAAAGTATAATGTGTCACAATAGGATAATGGTCAGTTATGTCTGAAAGAACAATATAAGAGTCAGGGTGGGGGATAACATTTGAAAATATGTTATCTATTAAGGAGGAAGAGGAGTTTGTCACACGAGTGGGCTTAGAAATAAGAGGTAAAAAAGATGCAGAGAGGAGGGTCTCGAGAAATTCTTGGGACACATTATTATGTTCATGATTTAATAAATTTATATTAAAGTCGCCCATTAAAAAAACATCCTTATTTATAAACACTGGACTTCGCAATAAGTCGGATAATTGCGTCAAAAATTCTCTAGGGTTACAATTAGGGGGTCGATAAGTAACTCCGACTATAATATTTTTACCTCCAGGATTCATAATTTCAATAAAAAAGAGTCTCAAGAACATTATTAATTATTGATATATTATCATGCAAAACATAATTCAAAGATTTAAGCACATATAAGGCGACGCCACCGCCGACTCTCCCTTGCCTCTTTTTAAAAACAAAATCATATTCATCAATTAGAAAGGGTAAGTTAGAATCATGGGATAACCAAGTTTCAGTTAGTCCAATTAAAGAAAGCTGTTTATTGGAAGGGTTATCTAAAAATGATTGCAATTCATCAAAATGTTGATTCAAACTTCGTATATTTAAGTGCAATAAAGAGAATGTATCATTATTAAAATCTTTAATAATATTATAAAACTGTGTATTTGTTATATACTTTGTAAAAGAATATTGTGCTGGATCATCGTGATCTAAATTCAAGTTCAACTCTTCAGAAGATGAGTTTATATTTTCAATAACAGTTTCATCAAAGGTTCCTGTATGATTAACAAAAAATTGATTGTTACCTTGAATGGGTCTTAATACATCAAAAAGGTCATCGTCGCTCACAGACTCAAAAGGTAAGTGGTGATCTAAATTAGCCATCATAACTGTACCAAAACAAAATCTGAGTAACCAAAACCAAATAGCATATCATAATCAATATACAGTTCGCAGCGCTTGAACAATGACTTAAAAGAAAAGAAGAAAACATCGGTGCAGACATAGAGCTCAAGAAAGGATAATGAAGACCACCACTTGCAGTTGGTAAGAAGGGAGACACAAAAACACGAATACAAAATAGACATGAACACACATTGAGACACTGTTGGCATAACAAACGAGCGAGAGGAAACAATATAATGACGGTGCAGTATGCTTAATAGCGAGGCACCCATTGGAAGATATATAATTGTTGAACGAAAATCGTTGCTAAAAAGATGAAATATTGCGCGAAAATACAAAATCAAATTGTAAATAAGTTAAGTATAATGGCAAAATAACATAATACTAATAATTCAAAACCAAACGAATATATCGTAACTATAATAAAGAGTATACTATAATAAAGAGTATAATATGCGATAACAATTTTCAAAAGCATCAATAATTTCAAATTAAGGACGACCCATAGAAAGAACTGACCTGATTTCAACAAAAGTAAAAAAAAGAAAAGAAAAAAAAAAAGGAGACGTCGCTAATCGTTTCATGAAAGGAATTGCCTTTTCAAAACAAATTAAAGAGTAACATACATCAAAGCAAAGGTATATACAATAGATTGTGGTAAGTGCGAAATCGGTCAATCTATTTACCAAATAGAGTAAGCGTGGAGTACACAGTTACATGCGAAACAAATAAAGCAACGAGGTGTGGTGTCACAGCTCATCGTTGCCATAGGCAGCTTGATTCAAGGAGAAAAAAAAAATAAATAAAAATAAAAAAATACGTGTGATTGATCGGTTGCCAAGACAACAGCCAGCCTACCTCAAACCAAAAGTTGGTGTTTTTTAAAAATCATTACTGCCTAAGGTAAAACGAGTGTGACGACATCACCTGGCACTCTGCGCTCAAGTAAATGAGCGGGAAACAAAAAGAAGGCATTATTTAACCAGAATAATTCGCATGTGACTATTTAATTTATAATATATTGAAATTCGAACAAAATATCCCAAGAATATTGCATGGAATAAAACAACAAGTATATACATTACAACTGCCTTGTATCAATAAAGTCATTGACAAAATTATTATTGAAAGTAATATGAAATTGCAATTAATCATAAACATTAGATAAATACAACAAGCATAAACAACATCAAACGAATCAGTCGTGTATTCAAGGTATGAGGTAAATGTAAGGCTTTCAAAAGTGTAAACATCGCACGATGAAAGAGAACCCGACACGGGAACTGACCTGGTTTCTGTGATACTCCATGAATGGAGCTCTTTTGGATGCTTGAAAGAAAAAAATCTAAACAATTTGGATTCAAAATTAATCGAAATTTAGAATATCATAATCTATAAATATACACGTATCAAAATGAGTCCGAAACAAGGTAGCTCCTTGTGAAAGGCCGTGAAACACTGCATAGAAAGAAGACTGAATACAAGTCAATAGGGCATTATGCAAAATAATAGAGCAACAGCATTGGCGACCCACTCTTCGTAGCCATGGAAAGCTGGACCCAGACAATGTCAGGCAAGCAGGAATGTGTTATAAATCGCATGCCAAAGAGGCAATCAGCCATTATATCATAACAAAAGGGCTCAATTCAAAACAAAAACAAGATATTCAGAATGTTATCAGGGCATACGGAGAAAGTGTGACGCCATTGCTTCGCTACTCGGCATGTAAAAATACATGGGAAAAAATAAAATACACATCAGCAAATAATAAAGTTTGTATTCAATGATTTAAGTATAGAATGAATGAAAAGATATGCCTGCAGTTCAAAGAATGATTGGAATAAGAAGACTAATGAGGTTACAAGATGCATTGCAGCTCCGTGTCAGGAAATGAAAATGCTTGGACTAAAGATACATTATAGATCGATAAAGTGATTCAAACAAATAAATATGACATATTATACGCAAAAGGATCTGGCTAATTATGAATTAAAGCGAATATGTCACGACTTAATACCTAATGAATCGGAAAGAATGTATATTTGTATATATACTAATTAATTCCAAATAACTCGTTGAATGTTCGATTATTCACAGAGTTCAAATTTGACAAATATAAACAAAATAAGTTTTGGAAAAGGTGGATATCAATTAATTTGCATAAAATGTAAAAATTGTCGTTGATAGTAGACAATTAAAGTTATAATCAAAATAATGCAAAATAGCGATCCAGTTTATAAAGTCAAGAGTCAGTTTAAATGAATATAGATATTGTCTTTAATGATCGACAATTACAGTTAGACTGTCTGGAATGATTTTGTCATTTCATTAATAGTGTTTAAATCATTGGAAACATACATTTATTTTTTTAAATATTAACTAATTGGTAAGTAACTAAATTTTCTAAATTTCAGTTGCATTTCATGTGAAAAGGGGCATGTGTCACATAATTGGCGTTGCCATGGTTACGAGCAAATATTTTGTTGGGGGGTTAGCATTTCTCGGAAGCTGGGTTCATGATCTTTCCTCTGATACCAACTTTTCCGTGCCCGTCTGGGGGTGTAGCCAAATCCTAAAATAAGGCTCTTTTTGGACTTGGCTCATGGACTAATATGGAAGCATACCAAAACGAGGTCCCATGGTGAGTGTACCGGAAACTTTTAAGAAATGACACTACTTAAATCGTGACATAATACCCAAACATAGCTGTTAAAACTCAAAATTCTAAAACAAAAATGAATGCCTTAAATTGTAGGATTTATTTCGGACTACACAACATCTATTGTATCCAAACCAGACTTGAACTAGTCACATTACCTTTTGGATGTATAGACGTTTACATCTTCTTCATTGTATTTCTAAATCCAAAGCGGGCCTTACATTGGATAGTAACAATTCACGTTGATTTTAAATAAATTCTTTTAAAATAAGAACATTTTAATCTCACCGTTTGCGGATTCCGAAACAGGAACCGAAAATGTAGAAAATCATAAACTGGAGACGGCTGACTAAACGTGCACACAGTCCGAACAGAATCGCATATACTGCGAGTGGGCGTTACCGAAAGACGCAGTTATTATTACCACTATTTTATCAGTGGCGTAGCGTGGTAGGACATGATTGGGGTAGGGGGGGGGGGGGGATGCGCGAATGATTTCGAGGAAAACCTTATGTTTTTCTTTATTAAAACAACACATTTCCCCACTATGTTTTGTATTGTTTTTGATAAATTATTTAGAGGCATAAGCCCCCCCCCCCCCACTAAGGGAGCGTAACCGAAACAAAAACGTATTACCACTATTTGATCAGTGGCGTAGTGTGGTAGAACATGATTGGCCAGGGTGGAGGGCACGCCAAATAAGTTGGGGAACACCTGGGGGTGTTTCACAAAGATCCTAAGTTGATCTTAGCACTAAGATGGTTTTAAATATTATGGAAAGCCACTAGTGTCTTGAAAAAGTTTTGTAAAAGTTATTGTGAAATGCATAAAATGTTGATTCAAATCATATATCAAAGAGATTCATGATCTTCACATAAAATTCATGAAATTTCTTTGATAATTAGAAAATATATATGATTTGAATCAACATTGTATGCATTTCAACATAACTTTTACAAAACTGTTTCAAGACACTAATGGCTTTCCATAATATTTAAGACCATCTTAGTGCTAAGATCAACTTAGGATCTCTGTGAAACACCCCCCTGATGTATTTCGTTATTTATACATACATTCCCCCTCATGTTTTTAATTGTTTTGGATAAATGATTCCCAAATTGGTATATGATAAACGTCTCAAGTATCACTTTGGGGGAAAACGTAAAGTTGATGGATTACTTTAATAGACTATTTATGTTCCATGTTGCTGCCTCTCTTGTAATTCACAAATCTGTTATGTAATTTAGTACTGCTGCTGCATTATTCTTAGTGGAACCATTTTCCAAAAACTATTTATTGATATTTGAGCTATTTGTCATTCGATTTTGACTGTTGATCTAACTAAGTGGCTTATGTCTGGCTTTACTTCTGTATGGCTTTCAAATACCTTAGTCGCATCATTCTGCACCTTCTATCATTGGACTTAGACACAACGGAAAGCCGTCAGTTTCTTTAAATCAATATAAGTATATATTTTAACAATACGTGCAGCTGTAGATAATAAATACCAAGAATGTTGAACTTTGGGATAATTGTGAAACGACCAGCAGGCTGTGCTATTATTGCAGGTTCTTCTTTACCAACTGTAACATTCTACCTGTTGTGAGTATTTTCTGATGTATGTTTGTAATTTGTTGGTAAACAATGTTGATGTTCGGAATACACATTTCAATTTTATTTCATTTTTCATTTCATTACAATAAATTTCATTTCAATTCATTTCAATTAATTTTAATTCATTTAATTTCCCTTCAATTAAATTCATTTGATTTAATTAATTTCATTTCACTTCATTTACTACATTACATTTCAAAATATTTGTTTTTAAGCGCCCTCTAAACAAAATATATCGTTAACATCCCTTTAAAAAAAGGTTGTTGAACAAGATAGAAATTGCTTCTCGCAAATTTGTATCTTAATGTTCAGTCTTTTCATTTTAAATTGGTGGAAATTCCCCGCAAATGTCGTATAATGTGAGATATATTTATATTGGCGCGTAATGCATACAATGTTAAGTACCATCAAACTTGGTGAAGTTAAAGTGATAGTACAGGTTTTTTTTTAAGTATTTTTTATAACAAATTCAGTACCTGGTAGTGCATTCTTGAAATATTAATGGCGGCTCACTTTACTACACTTTACTACACTTTACTACACTTTACTACACTTTACTACACTTTACATGTGGTGTAACAAGTAAACATTCACTGTGGACTTAAATGCTTCCATATTTGTAACACTGGGAAATATTAAAGGTGGGAGAGGGTTCCAAAGACGACTAGGTATGTATGAGGAAAGACGGAGGTTTAGTGCACAGCATATGGATGAGCTCTTGCAGTAGATTGCTGGTGGTAATTCAGAAATATCCTAAGTTGAACTTAACTCTTAGTTGGACTTAACAATAATGGAAAGCCATTTGTAGCCTTGGAATAAAATATATTTCAAAATAAAAGATGCAAGTATTTTAGACAATAATAAGGGACGAGACTGCAAAATGGATGATGTACTTTACAACTAATAATTTGTATTTATACTCAGCAGGATGGACGAATGCATTTTCATTGGTTTATCGTGATAGTTATTTCTGATCGAAATTAATATCTACTTAAAGGGATAGTTGTGTTTTGGTATTAAAAAAAGTACAGTTTTGGTCAAACTGCATTTTAGTAACCAAACCCTGCACCATTCCATTAAAAAACTAATAGTTATAACTCCACCATACTCGAAAGGAATAACAAATTACAAATGACTAAGTAAAACGCCTGTTATCATTTAAAAAGCCGTTAAAATCAAGAGGGCCCTCTCTAAACACTCATCGGTTTCAACCATTTAAAATGAAATATTGTGCATGTGATGTTCTCTTGTAATAGTGATTAGAGAGATAATCAACAACTATTACAAATCCTCTTTTGTACATTTAAAAAAAGAGGAAGCATTTTACAACCACAATTATTACATATGGTTGTGTTTATGGATATTTTAGCACTTTCTGAACTGAAATAAAGTTGATTCTGTCATTAAAATTGTATGCTCTTTCAAAGTTGACACTCGGTTTTTCATTATCTCACAACAAATTATTTTGTGTAGCGACCTCTATACTAAAACTCAGCTATCCCTTTAACTTTAATAGCGTAACTATTAACACGCACGGAACGCAGACAGGAAACCTTTATATTTAATGACTATTGTAAGAGCAAATATATTTTGTTTTATTCGTTCTTAGTAAATACAATTCCTCCACTTGTAAGGGATCTAGTAACTTTGTTGACATGTGCAAACAATGATGAATGGTTAATACAAGGTATAATGTTGTGATCTGATATGTCCACTTGGTACTGCGTGACAATTTCACGATAAATGGAGCACACATGCAAAGTCATATGCACTAACTCATTGCACTCACCTTGTTCACGGTTACGAATATCCAGTGGATAGTTTAACATTTGTACACTTCTATCGTAAATATCTTTTTAACGAAAGGGAAATTCGAAAAATCGAAACCTGTCCCATGCTTCTATTGTAAATGCAAATACAACAATTTATGAGAGAACCGCTAGAGTTCTAAGTCGGTTTTGATGATTTGGACAATGTTACTAGATCCCTTTAAAGGATTACTCTGGATATTCGGAGGTGGGAGATAAGTTTCCTGGGAATGTGCGATTTAATGTATTTTTACCTAACACGTGTAGTATATTCCCGGTGCCGCATTAATTGGAAGGCCACAGCTAAATTCCTTTGGGGGATTTGAAAGGAATCTATTGAAAAGCAAATGCACCACGCCTGAAGATGAGGTTGTGCACTGAACAATAGAGCCACTTACGTATACAATGCCATCGCACAATATAACGGCCATATTCAAGTACTATACAGGATGGCCCACAAATAACGGAACGGGGTACTTGCCATACTAACTCCACGCCTGAAGATGAGGTTGTGCACTGAACAATAGAGCCACTTACGTATACAATGCCATCGCACAATACCAACTCCTCACACCAATGGCCCCAAGCATCACCAGACAATACCACCCAAATAAGCTCAAGCATATACATACTCGAACTCAGCTTTACCAGAACTCCTACTTCCCACAAACTGTAACAGCATGGAATGCGCTCCCCAATAATATCTTGGCTTCTACATCACTAGGAGCCTTTGCGGGAGCAGTTGCCTCAATCGGCAATTAATGGGACACCTCACCGGTTCCCCTCGACTCTACGTCCTGACTGATGGACCCTGTCGAGTACCCAAGTAGAAGTAGAAGTAGAAGTACTAAAGACTCATGATGCCCGCCATACTGCATCGAGTAACGATCAACCGTGCGCCATTGTGAGTGTGCGTTCAGCTGTGTATAGAGAAGAAGGGGTACTAACAATGGCGCACGCATTGAACGTTACTAGTTGCAGCTATGACGGGCATCATGTGTCTTCATTATAGCAAGCACCCCGTTCCGTTATTTCTGGGCCACCCTGTATATTGTGCTTGCAATCATGCCACATCCAAGTGGTATCTTGAATGCAAGCATTTGTCGTGTTAGGTGTTAATAAAACAATGGCCTCACTTGGTTGATCAGTCGCATATTCCTAAGTTGGTTTCGTATCATTCGGGTATGTGTCAGGATTATATTATTATCAGCATCATTATACGATCCATCTATGATGCGTGATACTTTCATAACAAAAACAGAACATCGTTTACGTAGTTGATATAAGTGAAATTTAGTGCAAGATTGTATCACCTTCTGCCCAATAAATATGACTTAAATCGAAAGGCGTTTTTCAATATTATGTATTGGATCATCCGGGAAATTGCATTACTGATCACCGGTTATACTACGACTGAAATGTCAATCGATCCTTCCTCTTGAAGCTTAAAGGGGAAGGAAACACTATAATGTTCGCTTTTTGTTACTGATAAGTGCAGAATTGATTAAAATATTAACTGACGAGCTTTCGTCTCCACCTGGATAATTTCTCAAGCCAAGTACCTTGGATTCATCACATCTCCTGGATTTCGTCACACTGTGATCACTGGGGTGAATATTGGTGAAAGAGAGTAGCTGGCGTCTCTATTCAAATGAAGATTAAGTTTCTTTATCCAAATCGCTTCATTCAAGTGGCCGTGCCAACTAAATGCATGTTGACTTCAATCTGTGTATCAGTATTAGTATACTCACCCAAAATGTGAACACTTTTGTTTACCTAAATAGGTTTTGTAAACATTTTATCAATTAGTTTTCTTCATGTTGCTCAGCCCAACCTCCTAGAAAGGTCTCCAGAGTAAATTATATCGTTGACTGGTTGTGACATCATTTATCAATCACTGGTCATTTATTGCATGATATGAACAATAGACATGCTCACATAAACATGCACTGTATGCTTCCATACAATAGCTTAGTCAGTGTCTTTTTTGTCCCATTAATTGATGAGCTTTTCAGACCTAGCAACTGCTATTGAAATTGAAAGTGTGTGAGTTGGTATCGTATTCAAATGTTTTTTTGGAACCAATAAATGCTCAATTACTCAATTTCAAAGCAGTTTTTATCCAAATCTTTGCATTAAACATTTAGGTATAGAGGGCGCTTCAAGAAATAATTGTTTTGTGGGTTAAAGTAAAACGAGTGCACAATTTGAAAGAAAACACAATTATAAGGTCAGAATTCACTTTATTTGATCAAAATCGCTTCAGAAAAAGCTGAAATATATAACAAATGAAATATTAATAAATTCGGGGGACCAATCTTTATTCAATAATCTGATAATTGTACGAAATATTAAAACATGCTACACGTTATTTATTTAATATACAAAATGGTTTTAAAATTGTCTCTCTTTTGAATGATTATGTTAACCAAACATCACATTCACATTTGTTGATACAAAATTTGTCGAAACTTGAGATGTCTGGAGTGCGCCCTCTTGTGTTAAAAGGATTTTGTTACTTTGTTGACATGTGCAAAAATTGATGAATAGTTGATAAAATGTGTACTGTTGAGATATGATATGTCCACTGAGTAATGTGTGAACAATTCAGGTTAATTGGATACTATATGGCTAATAAATTAGCGAAAATGCAAAGTGATATTTGCTAACTCATTACAATGTGCACACATATATAACTTTCTAGTGGATCATTAACAATTAGAACACTTCAATGGTAAATAGTGATTTAACAATTTTGACAATCTCTCATTTTTCTAACGACAAGTCTCATCCTTCGAGTTTGTGTCAGTTGTATAGAGCTCCTGACTAGCTGCACGATCATTGAACAGAGTTTCTGGAAAGAATTGGAATGCTATCACAATAGCGGTTGAAAAGCACTGGTTATAGCAATCCGTAGGTCTTGGGTTCGATTCCCGGTGAAGCCCAACATTTTCCTTGAATTGATATACATATCTAGTCACTTCTGGATTAAACAAAATCCAAGCACTATCCCAAAATAAAGTCACGTTGGGCCAATGAACGTCTCATCAACATCGTTCTTCCAATATGACGTACGAAACAATGATAACCATAACAACAACAACAACACCGACGACATCAACAACAACACCAGTACAATGAACAACACACACATACTTAACTGTACGTTATTTGTCTGTATAAATAAATGTATTGTTGCGATTTGCAACAGTGATTATTGTGGTATTTTGTACTTAGGATAATTATTACGTGTAGTTACACATTCATATATTTGGGCCATGTACTGACAAATTCAGGGTCACTTTTCCCCACCGTCTTGTGCTCTCTAATCGCCACCCCTCCCCTTTCTTGATGTGACGCTTTGCTCAGGGTCAAGTCTCGCTCTTTCTATCACTCTCTCTCTTAGTCTTTCCTTCTGTTTACCTCGACCTCGGCTACTGGCTCTCTCTCTCTCTCTCTATTTCTGACTTGGTCAGTAGTTTCACGCTGTCCTTCCTAGCTCTCACAATTAATGAATATTCATGAGCATAGTCGCGTCAAGGTTGTAGTAGTTTCGGTAGTTTTTCACAGCGTCCCTGTTGCGTAACTCAAGGCTAAAGATAATTGATAAAACAGTAGACCACATGTTATAGGCCACTCGATCCCAGGGTTGATGTAAGGTATTGGGATATGGGTATTCGTAATGTAATGAAGCCCTCTGAGTCTGATTATATATAGATGTTATATCCCGCATGTAAACTGTGTATTCATTCTATGCTTACAATAATTGTTGAGTAGGTATTCCTGTATACACGAATCATTATACATGTATATAGTACAGTTTCTATCGTAGTTGATTCGATCATGCCAATATGCATTCAGTCATCATTATGTTTATTGTAAATGCTATATGAGTGTTGTACAGATTAGTTATTTTTATGTTCATGTAAAATGCTGACATGACTAAACTCGAGTCCTTGGCTGTTTAATTACCTTGTTTTTCGGCCTCGCTGCGCGGCCTTGTTAGGAAAGTTTGTTCCCCCTTTCTTGCGGCCTTGCTCGCTTGTCCTTGCGCTATGTTAGTTATTGTCTTTTGGCCCAGCGTGAGAATTGCTCTCCGTCTTCCGGAGATTTGGAAATGCAAATAACCCCGCGTTGCGTAACAGCGAGGTCGCACTCTCCTCTCCGGACGAGAGCGCGTTCCCTAGCAACATGGTCGAGGTCAGAGAATCGTGTGCCGTCCTTACGACTGCCCATGCGCGGAAGCCCGAGTTTGCCCTCGTGTAGTCGAGGTCACACTCCGTCCTTCGCTCTGGGTCGGACTTGCGAGTCTGTATCGGAGGTCGACTAGCTTGAAGATAAGCCATATAAAAAGCGGAGCGCGATCCAAATTGAGTCAGTTGCGTTCAGAGATATATTCCGAGTTCTTATTAGGAAGTTGTTCCGAGTTGATTCCCGAGTCGAGTTCGAGTTGTTATCAGAGTTGATACACCACCCAGGCTATGGGTCGGTCTGTCGATCGAGTCAAGTCATGGATTCATGTCTGAGATGTTGTAGTTTATATCGAATAAAACCAGCCATGAGCTGAAACAATATTACAGGAATACAGTCGTTACAATTGTGCATTATTTCGAGAGCCACGCTACCATGGTCGATTAAGTGACATCTTCAACATCATCATTATCATCATCATCTTCATCCCCCCATTACATTTGTCGATCCGAACCCCGACATTTGTAACAGTATATATATTTTTTTAAATCTAAAAGTAAGAAGCAGGATTACTATTACATTTAAAATAATTATATAAACAATAACACCCAACTTTAATGACTTTAAAGGGTTTAGTTAAACGTTTGTTATCAACATCCGTTCGGAAAAGGCGAAGATATCCACAAAATAATACAGCAATTTGAAAACAATCCGTACAAGTTTACTTTTATTCGCGATGCCACTATACTATGAAATGAAAGAATCATAGACAGCCCCAAAAAACAAACAAACAAACAAACAAACAGACAAAGAATGTCTTATTATCCCGAGAAAAAAATAGTACAATACATAAAAAGGACAATTTCGCATCAACGGCTGAAATGATCGATTTGACAGATCATGACATGGTTAAATCACTTATTCCCTTTGGGAGCCTGGACAGTGTTTCACAAACAAAATATTTCGTCATTATGACAATTTTTTTGGCAGCATTATAAGAACATACTGGTAAACATTTGGCAAATATCAGGCAAAATTTAGTAAGACCAAATTCGTATAATTTGGCAAAAATGTCGCAATTTTTTGGCAAAAATGTCCGTATAATGCTATGGTAAAGCATGTTAAAGTGATATCTTATTTAATTTCATAAGACTTTTTAAAGTGATATTTGGACTTCAATCAAAAACCAATATCATTGTAAGATTATTCCAGGATGTGTGATAGTTCCATAAAAGCAGATAATCGTTGACATAGTGAACTAAGATGGCTTTTAAAGGGATAGTTGAGTTTTGGTCAAACTGAATTTTAGTGACCAAAACCTGCATCATTACAGTACAAACTAATAGTTATAACTCCACGATGCTCGAAAGCTATACACAATTACATACGACTAAGTACAAACCCGGTTATCATTAAAAAATGAGCAGTTACAACTCAAGAGGGCGCTCTCTAGAAACTCATTGGTTTCAACCATGTTCATACAAAATTGTGCATGTGATGCTTTGTTAAAAAAAGTATTATATAGAGATATCAACAACTATTTAACAACCTATTTTAGCAAATTTTGAAAGGAGTGTAAAAGCATTTCATGTATATTTCTATAAAGTCAAGATATCGCTTGGCCAGACGATATATAAATCAAATATTTTGAAATCAAATTTTGCAACTATGAGAGCATTCGAAAGGGAATGATTCTCATTTCATGTGTGTTATTCAATAAACTTTCAAATGGAATTAAAACCAACCAATTTAGTGTCAAGAGGCATTTCGGGAAGTACTAATACTTAAATAAACCTTTAATTTAAGATTATATTTCTAATTGCTCATTAACTTTGACTGCAATCAAAACGCGTTCCATAACGCTTTTAAATTTATTACAAATCTGTCCCTAGTTCGGGAGACATTAACGGGGACTACCAGACAAAGAACAACCCATAATTTTATGTTTTGGTACCGTTTTGCGATATCAAATAGATACCAACATTTTGCAAAGGGTTGTGTAATTTATAAACAATGCAATTAATTACCACCACTATAGGAACCATAATTATTTCATGGTTCCGTACGCGCAAAACATTTTGCGAGGGCGCCTATTATATTCACGCGTACGTTTGAAGACAATAGAATCGCGGACAATTCGTTTTCTCTGGACAAATGTAGTCTTCGTACATGCAGACACATGAACGCATGCTTTAGAATGGTGATGCGTTTTCCAATTATATTTTTTTTCTTGAAACATATTTTTATGAACTTGTTGATAGAATAAACTACTAAATAGGTAATCTTTCATTTATAAGAATATTATTTTTGGGTGGTGGTACCCTTTAACCAAAAATTAGAACCTAGTTCATTATTCTGTTACCATGAGCAAAACAATTATGTAAACAAGACGCTCCAAGTGATTTTGAAAGAAATTGACAAAGTTAAAGGGGTAGTTCAAATTGTTTTTCTTTGATAAACAATTGATCTCTACAAAATGTTATTCTTACCTTATCATTATACCTACTGCGAACAAGCATCTATGGGTCTGAAAAACATACTACTTCCCTTTTCATATGATATTAAAGGGGTAGTAAGTAACAGTTTTGGTAAGGCTTAGCTTTAGTTACCAAAAACCTACACAATAAAATTACAAACTAATAGTTATAACTATTCTACGATTCACCGAGTCGCAACAGCACCTTTCAAATGAAGAGCCTAATTCCAAAAGGCGCTAAATCCACCTTTTTAACTATTGAGAAATACAGAGATTCTACCTCCAACTTTGTAAACATGCCTATTGGAATTTTAAAAAATGGCACTTTCCATATTTTGATTTTGGTTGTGGAATTTGTCCCAAAAGTTTAATTTATAGATATCTACATAGCTTATTAATGGATTGATATCGTTACTTTGTATGAACATGATTAAGTGCCTTTTGTTACTAAGCTGTTGTTACTAAAAAAATAGTTACGCTTGTTCATATGCACACATGTGGGTGGTGTTGTTTATCATACAGCGGGTTTTACATTTATTACATTAAAGCCTTGCCCCTTTAAATACAAGAGAGCCACGTATTGGAATTTTTGCGGAATGCAGTGCAACGGGGCTATTCGTGGCACTGGGTGTACAAAACATGTACGTCCCAGTCACATAGTGTATACCTACCTGTTCAGTTTTGACGTAAGATGGTAAGAGCTGCCATTTGGCATGGCACCTTCTCTTCTTTATTGTGTTCTTTTATTGTTTTGTTTCTTATTTTTTTCTTTAAATTTTGATAATACACAGTTACCCCTGGGAACACAATATTTTACAAGCTTACAAACTAATGATTATAACTCCACCATGCTCAAAAGAAATACAAAAATTACAAACGACTAAGTAAAAAGCCTGTTATCATTCAAAAAGAGCTGTTTAAACTAAAGAGGGCGCTTTCAAAAACACATTTGTTTAAACCATTTTAACTAAAATATTGTGCATGTGATGTTTTGTTGAATTAGTGCTTAGATAGAGAGATAATCAAGAACTATCTAAAAACCTAACATTTTTGAAGAGGAAGCATTTTAAGACGATTTTTAACGGCTGGTTCAAATTTATCGAATACTCGTGGGGCCCCACATTTATTACAAATGGTTATGTTTATGGATATTTCAGCCGTTTCTGAACCGATTTTGATCAAATAAAGTTTATTCCGCCATTAAAATTATATGCTCTTTCAAATTTGACACTCAGTTTTTCATAATCTCACAAAAAAATATTTTGTGTCGCGCCCTCTCTACCAAAACTCAACTATTCCTTTAAGTGTGTATCTTTTTACTCTCTTGCTATTTTGCGTTTTTGCTTTTACCTATTTTTCCTCATCAAAGGGGTGGAAATTGTACATGAATTCATCCTTATATCCACACAAAGGACATGTGCGTGATTCTGATGTCAACCAACAAAAGTTGCGTCACAAACACAGCACGCCAGAATGATGTCATACAACTCTTTGACGACATTCAGTCGTGCGACGACGATAGTAGGTCATTGATATCTCTAAATATGACAAGAAAGACGACTATTGCACGAGGCAATTTGACAACTCATGAACATGATGAAGAGAAATGTGAACATGGTGCATTGGACAATGGATCGATTGCAGTCCATACAGACGACAAACATAGTGCTATAGGACATCCACTAACATGACTAAAGGAAACTAACCATGTTCCCGGGGACACCTCCCCGAACAGCAACGTGACGTCAGATCAGCTGATAGTTGTTTTAGCACTGTGGCGATTTGGATCCAGCGTGACACGTGAGCTCTTCAACCAGAACAAGGATATATTCTACTTTTTCGAACCGCTTTGGAACGTTCGCTATCTAGCGACGGGCAATCAAAGGAGGGTGGTGTCAAGGGAAATCCTGCGCGGGTTTGCGAGATGCCAGTTCAGCGATGATTTCGTTGTCTCACTGAAGAGATGGAGTGCGAAGAGCAACAAGGCCATCTGACAGCAGAGACCTGGACGCTCTAGATGTGCGTTGGTCACTTCAGGGCGGTTGCAATACATATGCAGCAATTTCAAAGCCAAGGGCAAGATGCTGGCGACCAAGGTAATCCGAGCCGATCTGGAGTTACTCCGACCTCTGGTCGTCGATGACGGAATCGACCTCAAGATCGTTCACCTTGTCCGTGACTCGCGTGGATCCGCCGCCTCCAGAATCAACTACGTCCTTCTGGATAGGCCAAACTCTGATCTGGCGATGCAGAGTCCGAACGCGAGTCGCCTCCGAAGTCTCGGCTTCGTGTCCTCAACTCGTAAGGGTGAAAGCTCCCATGAGACAAGAACCGTCCAGGGACTGTGTCAGTAGCTGCGAGAGAACGTGAAGACTTCATCTGAGATGCTACCCGACTGGCTCAGAGGCCGATACCACTTGGTTAGGTACGAGGACTTCGCGAAGGCGCCTTTATATGTCACCAGCGAGCTCTACAAGTTTGTAGGATGCCTTTCCCACGGAATGTCCGGGAATGGGTGCTGGAGAATACGCATTCACGCGGGAAGGAGCACGGGAGGAAGGGACTGTTCTTAACCGGAAGAGATGCCAAGGCTACGGCTCGTGGATGGATGCAATTCTTGAAAGAAGCAGAAGTCAAAGAGATCGAGAAGGAATGCATGGACGTCTTGGAATTATTGGACTACAAAATCTGAAAGCCAAACGACAGTAATGGGAAACGCCCCACACACAAACACTGAAATGTAAGTTCTTATTACCAACCATGTGAAAGAATATATTTTTACTAATATAGGATTATTAAAAAAAAATTGGCCCCAAAACCGCCTGCTAATATTTGCCAAAAAGGAAAACGAATTATGTATAGTATCTGATCGATACGCCCGACGGTTGCATTTTGAAATACACTCGCATGCCCTGCGTGCGAAAGCTATGCGAGCGAAGGTGCACGGCATTATCGGGCTTGTCGACCCGATCTCCAACCAAGCAGAGCGACGCGAACGGGCGGTGAATTTAGGCAAAATCTCACTGGCATGCTGACGACGTGAATTTAATTATCACCGATATTTGTACATTTAACGATACAAATGTTCGGATATTACCACACAAGCCTTTTTAAAAATAATAATTCAAAAATATTGATCGATTCAATTAGTTGTATTATCAGTATTATTATTATTATTATTATTATTATTATTATAATTATTATTATTATAATTACTACTATCATTATTACTATTATTATTATTATATATATAGTGTTATTTTTTTCGTTATAACCATTTTCATCATCTTTTTTTTATTGTTGCCATCACTCCTAATTTGGATAAAAGACTTGGTAGAGTTGACAGTAAGCTTCAAAATGTTTTCTTTCACTTAAAGCTAAATACCATTATTTGTAATCGCCCTACTCACAAACAAATTCAATATACGTTGTTATTACCGACCATGTGAAAGAATATACCATTACTAGGCCCCGTTGCTGTTTTGAAATTGACTTTTTGAGCAATAACATAATTGAAATACAAGCGGATAACCGTCCGATTTAATTCAACCGCACATGTACACTGCGCGCAAAAGCTGGGCAGCCGGGCCAAACGAGAAAAGGTCGTGCGTGAAGCCTCAGGTACTCAAGCCGGCTACAACTGGCGAACAAGATGTTAAATTCAGGCTCAATATCAGCGGCGTGTATGTAATGTTCAACTAAAATATCTGCATTTGACGATAGAATGGTTAAGAATTCATTCAGATTGTACCTTAATATAAACCCAGTTCTATACTATTTGAATAATATTGATCAATTAGTTTGATCGATATTGTGGCTTTCTGTAAATTCCTCTATTCTGATTTCAAGCTTTACAGCCATGCAATGTACAGCTATTGAAAAACGTATGGAAATGGAATTGTCATCTATATGCCTTCCATTATGCGAATGAAACGTTACCATGTACATTTATTGCAGGATGTTATGAGAAAACAAACAAACGTGTGGTTAATTATTTACAAAGCAGTAAACAAACTCCCAATTAAACGACCAATAACATTTAATTGCATTCCATGTTCATGTTCAAGATTGTGTTAAATGGCTAAGTACACACTTTCTATTAGTTATAACAAACATTTTTTTCTATATAGGCTGAAGGCCAAAGTCGAAAAGGGTGACTTGCGTCTAAACACTAGCAATAGGAAAGTTATGAAAAGCGTAAATATAATTTGGCCCAACCTATCGAGTAATAGTAGTTGACGTAGAATACTACGTACAGTTAGAACAAAGGGTAAATTGTGCACATTTTTGTTGCCGCATCAGCAGCATCCTTTAAGGTGGATCTGTTTACCTTTATAACAACGATTATGAAATTTAAAAAATTCGTTTTGTAGATACACGCTTAGTAATGAAAGAACAACTTTATACCTTTCAAGGTGCTAACCCTTGCCACACTAAGCAGGCCTTGTATGGTGCAACTTTAAACATTCAGGATAAATGAAAAGCTGCACCTATCAAGGTAAAAGTTAATAGTTACACCCTAAGTATGTAACATAGGCCCCTGTTACACATGCGTCGGCTTTTGAAGCCGGCCCCGAGGCCGGCCTCACGCCGGCAATTTGAAGCCGCCTCGAGACCATTTAACCCCTGTTACACATGGCAGGACCCCTGTAATTATATTCACACGATTCACGGTGATCAGGCCTCATATCCATATACGGCTCTGCTCATACCATATTTAGTTTTGGCATCAGCGCGCCCTTGTATCCAATATTAGGCATATTAAGCGACCTACTTCCTTATTGCGCGCAGTACGCGCGCGCTACAAGCGCATTATGCGCGCGCTGCAAGCGCATTACGCGCGCGCTGCAAGTTCATTTGCATATTCAAGCCGGCCTCAGTCCACTTACCCTGTTACACATACCGATTGCCGGACTGAGGCCGGCCTGAGGCCGGCTTCAAACCACATCCAGAGGTGGACAGAAATGGGGCCGGCCTCAGGCCGGCTTTTCAAAATTGACCCCTGTTACACATGAATGAAGTGGACTGAGACCGCCTCAGGAGGCGGCCTCAGTCCACTTAAAAGGTATGTGTAACAGGGGTCTAATACCCCTGTTACACATACCGATTGCCGGACTGAGGCCGGCCTGAGGCCGGCTTCAAACCACATCCAGAGGTGGACAGAAATGGAGCCGGCCTCAGGCCGGATATTTAAAATTGACCCCTGTTACACATACATGGGGCCGCCTCCGGAGGCGGCCTCAGTCCACTTCAGAGGTATGTGTAACAGGGGTCTTAGATGCAAAATTGCAGCATTATTGTACACAAAAGGTGAAAGTTTGCAAGGTAAATCGTTACACCTGTACCTAAACGTGGAAACATGCAACTTTAAAAGAGCTACCAGTGTGTCAAGCGGTTAGCACTTTTTTAAAGGTGCAATAAGCCATCCTTTCTTAGAGTGTGGGTATGATTAAGGTTTTGGATGGATACAATTATCTAAAGTGGGATATGTAGCCACTGACATATCAGCAGACTCAAACAGTATTCCTTATTAATTTGACATCGACTAGTTAAAATAAGGCGACACGAGCACACCCAACCAAACAGGTACACTATCCTTTTTATTTAATATGAATATAATCCATGCCATACTGTTTAACAATTATCTAACACCCAGTATTTGAAGAGCTCAGTTCCGAAAGGCGCTAAATCCACTTTCCATAAATATTGCGTTAACGATATACTGTATCTATAAGCTACGTAGCTATCTAGGAATCCACATTTTACGACAAATTACTCACTCAAAATCGAAATATAGAAATTTAAATTTTCATATTCATATAGGCACGTGTATCTCGAAAGTTGAAAAAGTGGATGTATAACTAGCGCCTTTTGGAAGAAAGCTCTTCATTTATACAACCTTGATTATGAATATATCAAATGTATAGTATAATTATCCTCGTGTGTTAACAACTTTAATTACAGCTTTTAGTTTTTGATGAATATAGCTTTACATTAATGAATATTTCAGCTGTTGGCCGATTTTGATCAAGTAAAGTTTTGTTGTCTTTATAATATTCAATTGCCTTTTTCAAATAAGTATAACATTTACGCTTTAGAGTGCACTCTAAAAGAAAACTCTACCATTCCCTTTTAACAGGATTATAATATACAAGAAAAACAAATCTAGTAAATACATCTCGTATAACTGTTACAGCCTCTTCCTAATACGATACCTAAAATAATAGTATAGATTTTAATTTGTTAAGGGGTTGTGTGTTTAAATAGTTAATTGAATTTCGACATTACTTGTTTGACTTCTATTTTGAAAGGATTGTATATATAATTTTCTATTTTCATTAGAATCTTAGCCAATTGTAAAACCATTTTGGAATATTTTTTTAATTTTTTTATTTTGTATTATTGAATAGATTTGGTCTTCACATTTATTTCAATATGGATATTTCAGTTGTTGCTCAACCATATTTGATCAAATACATTTTATTATTTCAATAAAATTGTGTGCTCTTCAAATGTTTTACTCATTTTTTTTATTACCTTACACAATAATATTTCTTGAAGCGGTCTCTATACCAAAACTGAACTATCCCATTAAACTTTAAAGTATCAACGTGCATGTTGACCATATCAAATCTACCGTTATAACGATTTCATATAACAAGCTTAATCAATCATCCTCATATAAATAATATTTGTACTCAGGTTTCTAGAGCTATAGGTATATTATATAAATTGAAATTCTTTCTTTCAAAAAGGACACTAATTACGATATATAATTCATTCATACTTTCGTATATTTCATACTGTAATATAGCATGGGGAAATAGTAGTGTGACGAAAATTAATACAATATTTCTTCTACAAAAGAAAGCATTACGTATATGCGCTCATGCGCATTTTTTAACCAACACAGATTCTATATTTTATGAATTTAAAACTCTGAAAATAAATGATATTCACACCTTCCAATCAGCAATATTTATGTATAAATTTTCAATCAACATACTTCCGAAACCATTCCATACTTTATTCACGTATAACACTGATATTCATTCGTACCCCACCCGACATTCATCTGACCTTCACCTTAATAATCCTAAAGTTCTAATAGCCCATAGATCTATAAGACATCATGGACCTGACATTTGGAATAATCTGCCCCAAAACATAAAACAATGCACATCCCTTTATTCTTTTAAAGCCCATCTGAAAACAAATTTAATATTAAAATATTTTACTTAGACTCGCATCAAAACCTGATCATTTTATTCATGAAATTTGATAAATAGTGTATGTATGGATTATGTGTTATTTGTTTATTAATTGTCATAGGTACATTGTTTAATATTAGTAATTGCTATGGCGCGACATTATAGAGAAACGCGTGTGTTTTGCACCTGCACCAGCACGTACAATACACATGCACCCCCTTTTTATTTGTATACAATATGGAATAAACATACGTTTGCTCTTGCACTATTGACCCACTCAACACGCTTTATTTTATATTTGTTTTTATAATTTAGATTGCTCATTTAAGTGACGAGTTAGTAATGGTTATAGCACACCTTTTTGGCACCATGTAGCTCCCCGCTCCCCCTCCCAGGCCACCATCCACTCAAGCTCCCTGCTTATGATGGTTGGTCTGCTGCATTTGTTTATTTGTTGTAATAATATACATACATTATTGTCACATTAATTTATATGATTATATAACTATTTCTATATCATTGTTTTATGATTATGTATGTAAAAATGTTCTTTGTATATTTTGTTTTGATTTTGTTAATAAATGCAGAAATAAATCTGCCTTAAAAAAAAAAATTGTACCCTAACATAATGTTTTGGTACAGAGGTGTTTGTTTTAAGTATGAGAAAGACATTATGTAAAAAAAGGCAAAATATCCTTACTACTAGTTACATCGTCTATCCTAAGCGAATACATGAAAATGGCTAATGAACATAATAATTTATAACACATATTCCGTAATATTTCATATAACATGTCTGAAGTTTACCCTTTTGGTATATTATTGTAGAACACTGTTTTGAATTATTATAATAAAGTAATACGGTAGATGGATGAACATTTGGCATCCAAACTGCTAATTAAATTATTTACATCGTCTAATCAAGTGAAATTTTAAAGCAAAAACATAACACTTATTACATAACACGAATTCTGTGATATGTCATATAACATGTCAAAATTGTACCCTATCATTTTATAATATTGTAGTCACATGAACATGTGGTATGCGAATACACCAACATGGTTATGTAACACATAACACAGATTATGTGATATTTCTATATACCAGGACTAAATTGTACCTTATCGTTATGTGTTCTACGACGGTTTCTTTTAAGAAACTCATAATTATTATAGATACATGAACATTTAGCATATCCAAGCTATCCATTTCATATTATTTACATCATTTATCAAATTAAATATATTTTTGAAAGCTCTTCGTATTGATCTTTCCTGTTAGTTGCACAACTTGGTAATTTTGTGTCGTTGTAGTTTGGTAGTTTAGGCCACACGTCCTAAAGTAAATTGGATGTTATGGAACCAGGGGGGTGTTTCACAAAGATTCTAAGTTGAACTTAACTCTAAGGTGGACTTAACTATTATGGAAAGCCATTTGTAGCCTTGGAATACAATATATTCAAAAGCAACAAAGCAAGAATTTTTGACTTTTTATAAATGTTGCATCAAGAACATGAAATCTCCTTGATAATAGAAAATATTCATGGTTTGAATCAACATTTTATGCCTTTGAAGAGGGACTTTTACAAAAAAATGTTCAAAGAGACTAATGGCTTTCCATACTTTTAAAGTCCAACTTAGAGTTAAGTTCAACTTAGGATCTTTGTGTGTCCACAAAGGTCACTTGCATTCAATGGCCACCTTTTGTCATTTTCATTATTTATTCAAAATCCAAAATCAAATTAAGTATAATTATGAATTCGCGAACCCGGTGTGCTATGCCTAATCCAACATATTAATATTTTGTGTATAATACTAAAAGTCCTTCTGCAAGTATTAAGAACACCATTGAAATCGCTATGTAGGATTAACTATTGTATTCCACGGTACCTGTTTAATGTATTGTTCAAAGCAAATTATATTAATGAGACAACTGATCTAGATAAAACCGTCAACTGGTTTCTGGCAAATTTAAGACAACACTCTACATTTATATACATTTAACATGACAAGCCATGCTTTTATAATAAAATTGTACATTTAACCATTGCTGTGCAGTTCTATGTATCATGATGATGACGAATAATGTCTCACTCTGGTTTCACGTGAATTTAATTTTTTATTATTTTGGATACAGACAAACAAATCATTTAAAACTAAAAACTGAAAATGACATAGATTTCAGCATTAATTATCCATCGCGCACTTTACGTAACTTCGCGAGCTAGTATTTCATTTAAAGGTACACGGGCGTATTCTTGCCTTGGCGCTTTACTATGGTGCTGCCTTGCCAGTTTTGATGTTCTTCACCTCCCGAGCAAGCTGGCATTCGCCACAGAAAGAGCAGCAGGTCGCCACCATGCAGTCATTACAGAGGTTACCCTGTTCAATAAAACAAAAAACAAACACAACACCAACAGGTAATACAAATCACATAATACACAAAACGCTTATAATGTATTGCTAAATATAAAAGGTAAACAAACATCGATTAAAAAAGAAAGCAATGTATGCGTGTGACGGTTACGGTTAGGTGTCGGGGAACTTAATTGTGTGTTCGTTTAGTGTATGTTTTAGCAGTGAATAATGAATAACCCATCAAGGACAAGAGCTATTTGAAGGCAAAATTGATAATTTTTTTCCTGTACAAATTGGCAATGGCGCCCTCTTAAATAGCAAAGCCCGCACGGCGATATGGCTTCACAACTGCTCTCGTTAATATCCACTGCCGTCATACAGGGATGACACGGCACGAACGTCACACAGAGCCATAGATGCAATATTCCATTGAACTTATATTATAATGATTTATACAATAATAATAATACATACCTCGATGTTATGACGCACTCTAAGCAGAGCCCGAAACAGCAGCTCTCATTCAAATCAACAGCCGTCATACAGGGATGGCATACACAGATGTGATATTCGGTTTTGGCATGTATTGTCTTGTTTGTAGTTATGAATACAATGATTTAATAATGATAAATACAAGCATTACACAAACCTCGATGTTATGACACCCTCTAAGCAGAGCCCACATGGCGATCTGGCTTCCCGGCGCGCACCAAAGGGAAACAGCAGCTCTCGTTCATATCCACTGCCGTCATACTTGGATTACACAGCAAGAACGCTCAACGTGTACATGGACATGGATGCAATATTCCATTGAAAATACCTAATAATGATACAGTCATTATACAAACCTCGATGTTATGGCGCCCTCTAAGCAACGCCCGCATGGCGATGTGGCTTCCCGGCTCGCACCAGGGGAAACAACAGGTCTCATTCATATCCACTGCCGCCATACTTGGATAGCACGGCGAACAGAGCCATGGATGTGATATTTATTGGGAAATTACCTAATAATGATAAATACAGTCATTATACAAACCTCGATGTTATGGCGCCCTCTAAGCAAAGCCCGCATGGCGATGTGACTTCCCGGCTCGCACCAGGGGAAACAACAGGTCTCATTCATATCCACTGCCGTCATACTTGGATAGCACGGCGAACAGAGCCACGGATGTGATATTTATTGGGAAATTACCTAATAATGATAAATACAGTCATTATACAAACCTCGATGTTATGGCGCCCTCTAAGCAAAGCCCGCATGGCGACGTGGCTTCCCGGCGCGCACCAGGGGAAACAGCAGCTCTCGTTCATATCCGCGGCCAACATACAGAGATGGCACGGCACGAACACCACACATAGGCCTGCATTAAAATGTACAATGTAATAATATTGATGTTATAATATAAACAATATATTAATACATGACGTGGGTTACGGTAATCTTTATCATTATGTTTGATGATGAACCACATAATCGTTAGCTGGCCTACCAATACTCGTTCATAGCATGGCCGTCAGACATGGATGGCACGGTAATAACGCCACACAGAGTCCTGAATGTGATATTATAGTTGAAATTGTAAGTTTTGACATACATATATTTTATGACAAACATATTGGTTTTCAACAGACAAAAGCTTACTTATGTCTATCATGGATATTTATAGATTCTGAAGCCGTCATACATGATCAGAAAGACTATAACGTTACACGTACATGCGTGAATCACATAGGTTATTAAAGAACAAACAAACAAAATACGTACGAAGAAAAACCGACGCAATAACTATTAAATTGTCTTCATTCAGTATTTGTCATGAGTATATAGTCCCGTTTCTGATTTTTCGTTTTCATATTAACTTAATTGAACTTAATTGAATCATCAATATATTATTTTCATCCATGGCATATGTTTCCATTATACCGTCAATTGAAGAGCTGAATTCCAAAATGCGCTAAATCTGCTTTGTTCACTTTGGCGAAAAAAGTTTTTTGTCGAACTTTGTACACATACAATAGGAATATGAAAATAAAAAAGGATAATTTGTCCTCAAATTTGGACTTCTAGATCTATAGCTACGTATCGTATCAATGCACCGATATCGTGAGCTAAATTTGTATAAACAGTGGACTTAGCGCTGTTTGGAACTAAGCTCTTAAAATAGATGAGCACAGGGCTATCCCGTGCCAGAAGAAGAAATTGGCATATCATTGCAACAGGCACACATGCCGGAGAACCACGGGCGGTCTGGCCGGCCCCGGGGTAGGAGGTGGTTAGCCACGGTCGAATTAACATAGCCTTTTCCAATAAGGAGTTTGACTACCGCCACCTTACACTTTACGATAACTTTTATGAGTAAGTTAACATTACTAAATTCACAATCATAATCTTACATATGGCCATATCATCGCAGCAGGCGCACATCTCCGAGGACCACGGGCGGCCCGGGCCCCGTGGCTGCATCGGGTTGGACAGCACTGTCGTCTGTGTTATCTGTTTGTAAAGACAAATGATAATACTTTATGTTTTTATTATATAATAACATTTCAACAAATAATTTTCTCTTACATGAAATGTTACAATTTTAGTAGTCTATTCCCCCAACAAGTTCAGACGAAGACTAATCCAGAGTCTAAGACGTACCGTTTACCGTGCTTCTACTGTCTACAAACGTACGTTTGTATAGAATTGGCGCACTCGGAAATTGTTGGCGCTTATACGGAACCTCTTGTGTGTGTGTAAGCTACAACACACACATCATGCGTATAAGGCACCTCAGTGTAGGCAGTTTGAAGGGCGCGCTTGTACACGTGACGATCCAGTGGCTTTAACGTTACCTGTATGACGGTAGCGATGGAGAAACCATGAGTATTGTAGCCGACTGACAGGTGACTGCAGAGGCATCGTAGGTTTGTGACATACCAGAGTAACGAAGCCAATGCAAATGTTTTTGAGGTTCATAGCAACCGTACAACACCACGACCGATTTATATCAAAGAGAAGTCACCGAGTCGTCCGATTTAAAGAGCGCTACAGGGCGTCTCACAGGGCGTCATACAAATGTAACCAGGCGGGTTCATGCACAAGCGCGACAATCAATAACCCTCTTGTATGCGTGTAAGCTACAACGCGCACGGCATGCGTAAACTTATTATTATGATTATGGCACCTCAGTATAAGCGGTTTGAAGGGCGCCCTCATACACAAGAAGACCGAGTAGCTTTAAGATTACCTGTATGATGGTCTGCGATGGAGAAACCATTGGTATGCCTGATGGCTGGCTGGTGACTACAGAGGCGTTGTAGGTTTGATTCTCCATGATCTTGTTTTAACTCTGTCAAGAACAAATACAAATATTTATGAGTATACATCAGTAACGCGAAATGATATCCCTAGATTCAGTTATGGTTCCTAAACGCGTGTTGACTTCAATTTAGTTTATATTGCCAAGCAATATAAACCATTCAGGGAAACAAGCAGTAAACAAAGAATCAAACAGTTGCAATTTCCCTAACATAGATTACAAATGAAAACACACAAACGTCTTTATGAACATAAATTAAAGGGATAGTTGAGTTTTTGTATAGAGGGCGATACACAAAATACTTTTTTTGTGAGATAATGAAAATATGAATGTCAAATTGCAAAAAGGCATACAATTTTGATGACAAAATAAACTTTATTTGATCAAAATCGGTTCACAAATGGCTGAAATATCCACAAATATAACCCTTTGTAATAATTGTGGGGCCACAGAATTATTCGATGAGTTTGAACCAGCCGTAAAAAAACCATTAAAATGCTTCCTCTTTTCAAAAATTTACAAAAAACGTTTTTAAATAGTTGTTGATTATCCCTTTATCTAATAACTATTTCAACAGAACATCACATGCACAATATTTTATCCTAAATAGTTAAAACCTATGAGTTTTTAGAGAGCGCCCTGTTGAGTTTTAACGGCTCTTTTTGAATGATAATAAGCTTTTTACTTAGTAATTTATAATTTGTCATTCCTTTCGAGCATAATGCAGTTATAACTATTAGTTTGTAATATAATTGTGCAGGTTTTGGTTACTAAAATTAAGTTTGACTAAAATTCAACTATCATTTTAAAGTTGTTAAAAACACAAAAGATATTGCTTAGACAGTTTGCAGACAGAAATGATGTGGTCCTTATGAGCACACTCTGTGCTCTGATTATAGTCACTGAATGACGTGTGGAAATTCCATGTTAAATCAATAATTAAACGTGTAATGAGCGAGAAAAATGTATTATTCGCTAGCCCATTGTCATAAGTGTGTGCGCAATTTAAATAATCGAAATTGGGTACATAGCTACATACGTTGTATTTAAATAATGAAGAGAACATTTAGAAGAGAAAGGGGCTAGTTTCATACTCATGAAACTACTAGAGACTTTAGTGTGATCAATTCAGACAAAGTTAGTAGATCAAGCTCTTCAGTAGTTGCTAAAGGTGGTCAACACTACAATACTACTACTACTACTACTACTACTACTACTAGTACTACTACTACTACTACTACTGCTACCACTACTACCACTATTACTACTACTACTACTACTATTACTACTACTACTACTACTACTACTGCTACCATTACTACTACCATTACTATTACTACTACTACTACTACTACTACTACTACTACTACTACTACTACTACTACTACTACTACTACTACAAATACTACTACTACTACTACTACTACTACTACTACTGCTACCACTACTACTACCATTACTATTACTACTACTACTACTACTACTACTACTACTACTACTACTACTACTACTAATACTACTGTAATTATTTTGAAACATGATTTCGATTATGATTATTTAATCTTGAAAACAGGCCAGTGTGACAAATATTTAACAAGAACAAAATTATATATGTATTGAAAGGCATAAGTGGTCTGAAACGAAGACTACATAAATGAAACTGGGAATCCCCACTTATTGGAGGAAAAGTGATAACACAAAAACAAGCAATCGTCCTATAGTGCCAATAGTGCTAACCAACATGGCTTCACATGATGGCGCTTTCACTTCGATCACGGTCTGGTATTCCCAGGAGCTACATGGCAATGGCCGAATTCGTTATTACACTATGGCATTTATATATAACTCCACTATATCATCAACCATGTTATCGATGTTAATGAATGTAACAACGACAAATACACGCGATTAGCCAGCGTTGACATAGAACATGGGACAAAATCCTATTGAAGGGATTTACTAACTTTGTTGGCATGTGCAAAACAAAAAGGTATCAATGGTTTCAAAATACAGTATAATTGTTGTTATCTGATATGTCCACTGGGTATTGTGTGAACATGTCAAGTTAAATTAACACTATATGGTCGAGTAATGAGCAAAAATACAGAGTGATAGTCAATAATAAATTGTACTGACTTTATACACGGTTACGACTATCCACTGGATAGTTTATTATCTTTAAAATTCGGTTGTAAATATGTTTTTAACGAAAGGGAAATTTGAAGAAAAAAAAACGAAACCTGTCCTATGCTTATATTGTTAATACGTATACAGCAAGGTATAAGGGAACTGCTAGAATTCCTATTGGATTTTGATGATTTGGATACCGTTACTAGATCCCTTTAATGGATCGTCTACTTCGACCATGGCTTGTCACGACATACATGACTGGGTTTTGCATATACACTCTACAACATATATTACCGACTGCACTAACCTCTATCATTATATTCGATACAATTATTATAATGCCCCATATCGCATAATTTACGTGATCAACACGCGAGTTGAAATCATAACAATGGCGGTTTTGCCTCGAACACGGCCTGTAATTAGTACAAAGAGTTTACGACATCAATTGCTGCGTTTTGCAAAACATTACACCTGTATTACTGAATGCCCTTACATATAATTTTTATCAAATATCAATCAAATTAGTTAATGACGCATTCACGCGATCAATCGTACTCATTGGCGTACAGCAATGGATAACAAACCATAATAAAAATGATGCGTGTTGGCTGGTTGGCATTACGGTTATATTTTGAGCAAGATCTGTAATTCAAACGATCTACGGTATCACATTCACACGACAAGCAATGTGCGCAAAAATAATGTATCATATTAACATTTTCTAAGCAAACCTTTATCAAGTCGATATTTGTATCAATGAAACGCTTTTTCACTACGACCAAATTCACTCACTGGCCAAGTAATGACAGATGCGATCTACATTAAATGCACCACACACATTGCGCATTTATAAAATAATAAAGCATATCCATATTTTCCGAGATTGCCTCTAGCTAGTCGATATTTTAATCGATGACCCATTTCATTCAATCGACTAGTTCTGCCATGAAACATTGGTTAAAGGGTACCACCACCCAAAAATAATATGCTTATAAATGAAAGGTAACATCTTAAGTAATCCATTCCATCAACAACTTCAGACAAATATGTTTCCAGAAAAGAATATACAGGTATAATTGAAAAACGCATCACCATTTTAAAGCATGCGTTCATGGGTCTGCATATACGAAGACTACATTTGTCCAGAGCAAACGAATCGACCGGGATTCTATAGTCTCCAAACATACACAATCAAGTAGGGACCAAGGTTAATTGCATTGTTAATGAATTATACAACCATTTGCAAAATCTTGGGTATTTATTTGATATCACACAACGGTACAAAAACATATAATTATGTGTTGTTATTTGCCTGGTGGTCCCCTTTTAAACAATGATAATAGTTGCAGCTATACAGAATCGAGGCCCGCAATTTTAACTATCAATCACATTTACACGACAAGCAATGTGCACACATCTATATTTTCTGAACTAACCTTTACAAAGTCGATATTTATATCGAGGAAAACCAATGTCACTACGAACTAATCCACTCGATTGGTTAGTTATTATCAGACAACCGTGGGTTGCAATCAAAATGGCGGTTATATCCCTATCAAGGGACGTTATTCCATCAAATAAACGTCTGAACGTATACCTCTATACATATAAAGAGCTCAGTTCCAAAATGCGCTAAATCCACTTTCCATACAAATTGAGTTAACGATATATCTACATTTATAACTACGTAGCTATCTAGGAATCCACATTTTACGACAAATTACTCACTCAAAATCAAAATATAGAAAGTTAAATTTTCATATTCTTATAGGCACGTCTACAAAGTTGGCCAAATAAACCTGTTTTCCTCGGAAGTTGAAAAAGTGGATATAGCGCCTTTTGGAAGAAAGCATTATATAGTCGAAATGTTCATCAATGAAACCCAATTTCACTACGCTGGACCAGTGGAATACAAGTAGGTAGGTATACTAATACTGATTATGGATACATCTTGATCAAGGCCAGGGGGTGTTTCACAAAGATCTTAAGTTGAACTTAACTCTAAGTTGGACTTAAAAAGTATGGAAGCTGTTAGTTTCTCTGACAGCAAATTATAAAAGTCCTTTATAAAGGCATTAATGTTGTGTCAATTCATAAATACTATTCTTTTATCAAATATATTTCATGTTCTTCATGTAAAATATATAAAGAGACTAAAATACTTGCATTTTTGCTTTTGAATATATTTTGTCCCATTTTGGCTTACCATACTTTTTAAGTCCAACTTAGAGTTAAGTTCAACTTAGGATCTTTAATAAACACCCCCCTGTTATTCTAACGATTTATCATAGTTACAAAACAAAAAATGTGCATTTAAATGATGGTATCATATTCATATCTCTGAAATTACCTTTATAAATGGTAGATTTTCTTCAACGATGATCCGCAATTTCACTACTACCGAATGCACTCAATCGACTAGTTATGACAGGCAATATGGGTTGAAATATTAGTAGTAATAATGGCGGCTATATCTCGATCAAGACCTACAATGCCAACGATCTATCAACTTTTCACGACATACCTTGTGAATTAAGACAAAATGTTCACATTTATATTTTGTGAAACTTTCCTAGATATATTCAATATGTTGATGGGTAAAAATAAATTTTACTGTAACACATTCACTCGATCGAGTGGTTATGACAGGGAAAATGGTTTGAAATATTCATACTAATGGCGGATTTTATTATACAAATAATTATCATTATCGAAGAAGGGCCTACAATATTTTATTGGAGTATATAGCAGTATAAAAAATAAAATAAAATACTTAGACCACCGGGGCCAGGTAGGGACCTATGTATTTTCATTTATTGATTATCAATTGCCATCGGAGAACTGGTGGCCTCCTAGCCCCAGCCGTTTTATTGCTTTAAAACCGATGATAAGAAAATATATAGAAATAGATGTATTTTATCGGAGTATATATCAATACAAAAAATTAAATAAAATACTTAGACCACCGGGGCCAGGTAGGGACCTATTTATTTCCATTTATTGATTATCGATTGACATGTGAGAAGTAGTGGCCTCCTGGCCCCAGCCGTTTTATTGCTTTAAAACCGACGACAAGGAAATATATAGAAATAGATGTATTTTATTGGAGTATATAGCAGTATAAAAAATAAAATAAAATACTTAGACCATCGGAGCCAGGTACGGACCTATGTATTTCCCTTTATTGATTATCAATTGAAATCTGAGAAGTAGTGGCCTCTTGGCCACAGCCGTTTTATTGCTTTAAAACCGATGACAAGGAAACATATAGAAATAGATGTATGTTATTTGAGTATATAGCAATATAAAAAATGAAATAAAATACTTAGACCTCCGGGGCTAGGTAGGGATCTATGTATTTCCATTTATTGATTATCAATTTACATCTGAGAAGTGGTGGCCTCTTGGCCACAGCCGTTGTATTGCTTTAAAACCGATGATAAGAAAATATATAGAAATAGATGTATTTTATTGGAGTATATAGCAGTATAAAACATGAAATAAAATACATAGACCATCGGAGCCAGGTACGGACCTATGTATTTCCCTTTATTGATTATTAATTGACATCGGAGAAGTGGTGGCTTCCTTGCCCCAGTCGTTTTATTGCTTTAAAGGCATATATGCGTGGGTAATTAGACGCGTGGATCCATCTTGCGCACTTTTACGCACGGTACGTAATCCCCATTGGCTCAGTTATAAGTAGCGATCGCAAACTGTCCCACTTCCGAATACCGGAGTCAAAAATGCATAAAAAATAGTCGCGTTCGGAATGTTTGTACTAGTCGAATGGAGATCCATCAGAGATGTTTACGAGCGAAAATATCGCGTAACACGCTTAACCGCAACCGACTTCAAAGTGCCGCCATTTGATGCCTAGGTGACAGCGTGAGAAATTTGTTTGCTGCATGCAATTTCATAAGAAGGCCTTTGTTCAGATATTTCGAAGCACCTCTCTTCGATCGATCCAAGACATATCGTGAGTTTACCTCGAGAGATTACGGTAGAGTCGAGTTGGAATTTGCTGACTACCCTTTATAACCCACGCATATATGCCTTTAAAACCGATGATAAGAAAATATATAGAAATAGATGTATTTTATCGGAGTATATATCAATACAAAAACTCAATAAAATACTTAGACCACCGGGGCCAAGTAGGGACCTATGTATTTCCATTCATTGATTATCGATTGACATCTGTGAAGTGGTGGCCTCCTGGCCCCAGCCGTTTCATTGCTTTAAACCCGACGACAAGGAAATATATAGAAATAGATGTATTTTATTGGAGTATATAGCAATATAAAAAATGAAATAAAATACTTAGACCCCCGGAGCCAGGTAGGGATCTATGTATTTCCATTTATTAATTATCAACTGACATCTGAGAAGTAGTGGCCTCCTGGACCCAGCCGTTTTATTGCTTTAAAACCGATGACAAGGAAACATATAGAAATAGATGTATGTTATTTGAGTATATAGCAATATAAAAAATTAAATAAAATACTTAGACCTCCGGGGCTAGGTAGGGACCTATGTATTTCCATTTATTGATTATCAATTGACATCGGAGAAGTGGTGGCCTCTTGGCCCCAGCCGTTTTAATGCTTTAAAACCGATGACAAGGAAACATATATAAATAGATGTATGTTATTTGAGTATATAGCAATATAAAAAATGAAATAAAATACTTAGACCGGGGCCAGGTAGGGATATATGTATTTCCCTTTATCGATTATCAACTGACATCTGAGAAGTAGTGGCCTCCAGGACCCAGCCGTTTTATTGCTTTAAAACCGATGACAAGGAAATATATAGAAATAGATGTATGTTATTTGAGTATATAGCAATATAAAAAATGAAATAACATACTTAGACCCCCGGAGCCAGGTAGGGATATATGTATTTCCATTTATTAATTATCAACTGACATCTGAGAAGTAGTGGCCTCCTGGACCCAGCCGTTTTATTGCTTTAAAACCGATGACAAGGAAACATATAACAATAGATGTATGTTATTTGAGTATATAGCAATATAAAAAATGAAATAAAATACTTAGACCTCCGGGGCCCGGTAGGGACCTATGTATTTGGATATATTGATTATCAACTGACATCTGAGAAGTGCTGTCCTTCTATAGCCCCAGCCGTTTCATTCCTTTAAGACCGATGGCAAGGGAATATATAGTAATAACAGTATGTTATTTTTGTTTGATATCCATTGCTATGAATTTGGAGCCTTGTTTTGTTTATTTGTTGTTGGTGATGATGATTTACTAATTAATTAATTAATTATTTGCTTTCTTTCTTTATTTTTTTAAGGGGGTGCACCAATCCCATTGCAGATGAACACATTTTGCTGCAATTTGTAGAAGAGCTCCGATTTCCTTACAGAAATGCTTAATTATATAGTGAACCTTCTCGTAACGTATTTTTTAAGGCCACATCGATGAAAAGATTGAGCCCTGCACGAGATGATCCGCATGATTATGTATAGGCCGACTATATAGAGCCATCAATATAGTCTAGGGCATTGAGCTCCCATGGAACTAAGTAAGGGCGTCAACAGCTTCTAAAAATTGGAGGGGAGACATTGCGATGAAGCGAAGCGACCGAGCGGGGGAGTGTGTGGGAGGGTGTGTCCCCCTCCCACAGTATATAGGCAGCTTTTGTATTTTGGGGCACATGGTATTCCAATTTGATTTGCGTTCAGCGCATATGGACCGAATTGACTGAAAGATTTATTATTTCAGATTATTTTATTTTCTGTGACAGTGTGCATGCTATAGATTTGAGAACGTTTGAGAAATTGCACTGCCCAACAGAGATTTACAGGCTTTCAAACTAAAAAACAGCTATTTCGAAGATTAATTATTGATAAATGTGTCTTTCCTCTTAACGATTCTTGTATGAACTAAATAAACTGAAATCTGGTATGTTGATGACCACGTATCTAAGAAGAAAAGTGAATTATAAGGAGTATAATCCCTTCCACTTCCATGTCCTAAATAATTGTTGACTAAATTACAACTCTCAGTCATGTCAAATACGTGGCTATGCTAGCAACTTTATAAAACATAGTTATGGTGGTTCTTATTAATCTCTGTCATAATTATACATAGGTCCCTACCTGGCCCCGGTGGTCTAAGTATTTTGTTTACTATTTTGTATTGCTATATACTCCGATAAAATACATCTAGTTCTATATATTTTCTTATCATCGGTTTTAAAGCAATACAACGGCTGGGGCCAGGAGGCCACTACTTCTCAGATGTCAATTGATAATCAATAAATGGAAATACATAGATCCCTACCTGGCCCCGGTGGTCTAAGTATTTTATTTTCTTTTTTTGTATTGATATATACTCCGATAAAATACATCTAGTTCTATATATTTTCTTATCATCGGTTTTAAAGCAATAAAACGGCTGTGGCCAAGAGGCCACTACTTCTCAGATGTCAATTGATAATCAATAAATGGAAATACATAGGTCCGTACCTGGCTCCGATGGTCTAAGTATTTTATTTCATTTTTTATACTGCTATATACTACAATAAAATACATCTATTTCTATATATTTTCTTATCATCGGTTTTAAAGCAATAAAACGGCTGTGGCCAAGAGGCTACCACTTCTCAGATGTCAATTGATAATCAATAAATGGAAATACATAGATCCCCCTACCTGGCTCCGGGGGTCTAAGTATTTTATTTCCTGTTTTATATTGCTATATACTCCAATAAAATACATCTATTTCTATATATTTCCTCGTCGTCGGGTTTAAAGCAATGAAACGGCTGGGGCCAGGAGGCCACCACTTCACAGATGTCAATCGATAATCAATGAATGGAAATACATAGGTCCCTACTTGGCCCCGGTGGTCTAAGTATTTTATTTAGTTGTTTGTATTGATATATACTCCGATAAAATATATTTAGTTCTACATATTTTCTTATCATCGGTTTTAAAGCAATAAAACGGCTGGGGCCAGGAAGCCACCACTTCTCAGATGTCAATTGATAATCAATAAAGGGAAATACATAGGTCCCTACCTGGCCCCGGTGGTCTAAGTATTTTATTTTATTTTTTATACTGCTATATACTCCAATAAAATATATCTATTTCTATATTATGTCCTTGTCATCGGTTTTAAAGCAATAAAACGGCTGGGGCCAGGAGGCCACTATTTCTCAGATGTCAATCGATAATCAATAAATTGAAATACATAGATCCCTACCTGACCCCTAGCCATCCATAAAACCTTTTTTATGCCCTGCCCCTTCCCCCTCCCTACACTAGTCCCATAATCTGTTCATATTTAATAATTAAAAACAAATAAAACCAAGGAGGTAATATATATACTGACTTATGTTCTCTTTTCCAGACCTACCCCGCCCCCCTTGGCTCCCCCTAGCGATCCATGAAACCTTGTTATCCCCTGCCCCTTCCCCCTCCCTACACTAGTCCCATAATCTGTTCATATTTAATAAAACAAAAACTAAAACCAAGGAGGTAATATATACTGCTTTATACTCTCTTATCCAGACCTACCCCCTCCACCTCTTGGCCATCCATGAAACCTTGTTATGCCTCCTCCTTCCCCCCTCCCGGCACTAGTCCCATAATCTGTTCATATTTAATAAAACAAAACCTAAAACCAAGGAGGTAATATATACTGCTTTATACTTCCTTATCCAGACCTACCGCCCCCCCCCCCCCTTCGGTCACCCTAACCATATTTCCTTATCCAGACTCAACCCCCCCCCCCCCTCCCCCTTGGCCATTCATGAAACCTTGTTATGTCCTGCCCCCTCCCTACACGTCCCATAATCTGTACATATATAATTTAAAAAAAACTAAAACCAAGGAGGTAATATATACTGCTTTATACTTCCTTATCCAGACCTACCGCCCCCCCCCCTTCGGTCACCCTAACCATATTTCCTTATCCAGACCCAAACCCCCCCCCCCCCCCCTTGGCCATTCATGAAACCTTGTTATGCCCTGCCCCTCTCCCTACACTAGTCCCATAATCTGTACATATATAATTTAAAAAACCTAAAACCAAGGAGGTAATATATACTGCTTTATATTCCCTTTCCAGACCTACCCCCCCCCCCCCCTTGGCTCCCCCTAGCTATCCATGAAACCTTGTTATGCCCTGCCCCTTTCCCCCCTCTCTACACTAGTCCCATAATCTGTTCATATTTAATTTTAACAAAACCTAAAACCCTTTATACTCCCTTATCCAGACCTACCCCCCTGGCCCCCCCCCCCCCCCTGGCCATCCATGAAACCTTGTTATGCCCTCCCCCGTCCCCCCTCCTCCCGTAATCTGTTCATATTTAATTTAAAACAAAACAAAACCAAGGAGGTAATATATACTGCGTTTTACTCCCTTATCCAGACCTAACCCCCCCCCCCCCGCCCCCTTGGCTCGCCCTAGCCATATTTCCTTATCTAGACCTAACCCCCCCCCCCCCCCGCCCTTGGCCATCCATGAAACCTTGTTATGCCCTGCCCCTTCCCCCTCCCTACACTAGTCCCATAATCTGTACATATATAATTTTAAAAAACCTAAAACCAAGGAGGTAATATATACTGCTTTATATTCCCTTTCCAGAACTACCCTCCCCCCCCACCCCCCCCCCCCCCTTGGCTCCCCCTAGCCATCCATGAAACCTTGTTATGCCCTGCCCCTTTCCCCCTCCCTACACTAGTCCCATAATCTGTTCATATTTAATTTAAAACAAACCTAAAACCAAGGAGGTTATTATATACTGATTTATACTCCCTTATCCAGACATATCCCCCCCCCCTTGGCTCCCCTAGCCATATTTCCTTATCAAGGTATTTCCCCCCCCCCCCCCTTGGCCATCCATGAAACCTTGTTATGCCCTGCCCCTTCCCCCTCCCTACACTAGTCCCATAATCTGTTCATATTTAATTTAAAAAAAAAATAAAACCAAGGAGGTAATATATACTGATTTATACTCTCTTATCCAGACCTACCCCCTCCACCCCTTGGCCATCCATGAAACCTTGTTATGCCCTCCCCCTTCCCCCCTCCCGGCACTAGTCCCATAATCTGTTCATATTTAATAAAACAAAACCTAAAACCAAGGAGGTAATATATACTGCTTTATACTTCCTTATCCAGACCTACCGCCCCCCCCCCCCTCCTTCGGTCACCCTAACCATATTTCCTTATCCAGACCCAACCCCCCCCCCCCCCCCCTTGGCCATTCATGAAACCTTGTTATGCCCTGCCCCTCTCCCTACACTAGTCCCATAATCTGTACATATATAATTTAAAAAACCTAAAACCAAGGAGGTAATATATACTGCTTTATATTCCCTTTCCAGACCTACCCACCCCCCCCCCCCCCCCCCCTTGGCTCCCCCTAGCCATCCATGAAACCTTGTTATGCCCTGCCCTTTCCCCCCTCTCTACACTAGTCCCATAATCTGTTCATATTTAATTTTAAAAAAACCTAAAACCCTTTATACTCCCTTATCCAGACCTACCCCCCTGGCTCGCCCTAGCCATATTTCCTTATCCAGACCCCCCCCCCCCCCCCTGGCCATCCATGAAACCTTGTTATGCCCTCCCCCGTCCCCCCTCCTCCCGTAATCTGTTCATATTTAATTTTGAAAAAAAACAAAACCAAGGAGGTAATATATACTGCTTTTTACTCCCTTATCCAGACCTAACCCCCCCCCCCCCCCTTGGCTCGCCCTAGCCATATTTCCTTATCCAGACCTAACCCCCCCCCCCCCCCGCCCCTTGGCCATCCATGAAACCTTGTTATGCCCTGCCCCTTCCCCCCTCCCTACACTAGTCCCATAATCTGTACATATATAATTAAAAATAACCTAAAACCAAGGAGGTAATATATACTGCTTTATATTCCCTTTCCAGACCTACCCCCCCCCCCCCCCCCCCTTGGCTCTCCCTAGCCATCCATGAAACCTTGTCATGCCCTGCCCCTTTCCCCCCCTCCCTACACTAGTCCCATAATCTGTTCATATTTAATTTAAAAAACCTAAAACCAAGGAGGTAATATATACTGCTTTATATCCTTATCCAGACCTACCCCCCCCCCCCCCCCGCCCCTTGGCCATCCATGAAACCTTGTTATGCCCTGCCCCTTCCCCCCTCCCTACACTAGTCCCATAATCTGTACATATATAATTAAAAATAACCTAAAACCAAGGAGGTAATATATACTGCTTTATATTCCCTTTCCAGACCTACCCCCCCCCCCCTTGGCTCTCCCTAGCCATCCATGAAACCTTGTCATGCCCTGCCCCTTTCCCCCCTCCCTACACTAGTCCCATAATCTGTTCATATTTAATTTAAAAAACCTAAAACCAAGGAGGTAATATATACTGCTTTATATCCTTATCGAGACCTACCCCCCCCCCCCCTTGCCTCGCCCTAGCCATATTTCCTTATCCAGACCTAACCCCCCCCTCCCCCCCCCCCTTGGCCATCCATGAAACCTTGTTATGCCCTCCCCCTTCCCCCCTCCTCCCGTAATCTGTTCATATTTAACCAAGGAGGTTATTATTGTTCATTTCATACACATGTATTGTGGTTTCAATAGCCACTGTGCCACTTTAAACCCGTGCGCGCGCGCGTTCATGCATGCATGCAGGACTTGTAACGCACATTTGGACCATTGACTGAAGTTAGCGAAGTGAAGGATTACCTATGTTGGATATTGATAGAGCTCTGTATTTAAATGACCCCCCCCCCCCCCCCCCCCCGCCCGCACATCAAATAGTGCAATACTATACAGCCACTGACCATAGCTCAGTGTATACAGCAGACCAGGGCCGTATTACGGCTTTAATGCACACATAGGCACACACGCTCTCAAATTGTACGCGAGAACGAGTGTGTGACATGGGAAGCACCGTACCGCACCAACTACACTGTCCGAACTTCATTTTCAGTAGCTAGGGAGCTATGTTGACGCTTAGGAGCATGTTGACGTTTAGGAGCTGGACAGACGATACGTACGAGAAGGCAGAGCACATTTTTTTTCCTCAAAATGTTCAAAATTCTGTCACAACATGGCTTTTTTTTTTATCAGCTCTGCCTACCCGTAAGGTTTTCCACGTATTGTCATTTATCGCCACATATTGCCACGAAAATGCCATCGGATAGGCCCTTTTTTATTGCATTTCACAAACATGTCAATACTAATTGGCTCTTACGGGAAGGGCGTATAGGGACATTTAGCAAGCGCTTTCTGAACATGCTGAAGGGGCAGGAGTTTTATTCCCTTTAGATTTGGCCCTACCCCACTCCTCACTCTTCGGTGACACTTTGTGATTGGGATATCTGCAGTTTGTTTTATTCTCAGACAAATAATTATTGACTGTTCCTTATGATATAAAGTAAGGCAATACTCTGTGTTGAAAGAGTCAAAGAAATAGCGAAACCTCAGACATATTCAAAAGATATCTTTACCAGTTGACAAGCTTTCTATAACATACAACAAAACATCATACAGTGGGCTTTGAATGTAATATAGGTTTTCCCGCTCAATTTCACGATTGTGACAATCAAATTGATATAAGGAGCAAACAAATTCGCGCGATTTGCGATCGCCGTGTCAAAGCAGCATTCGAATTCGTAAATAGTCGTTCAAAATCGCGTCTGAGCAAGTGAATTTGAACAAAGAGCATACCTTTTTATCAATGGTCATTCAAAATCGCACGCTGGCGCTACTGCACATTCGCGAATTCGAGTGCCCATAAAATGAACTATCGTGTCTATTCACGAAACCGTATGCGTATGCATGAATTCGTTTGCACTTATTCGGAATTTGAAAGACCGATACCAACGATTACGCGACAATGCGTGAATTTGAATGACCCTTAATGAATTCGATTGAAAAAAAAGTGTAAAATTGAGCGGGAAAACCTATACTATTGTGATGTTCATCAACTAGAAATCGCTGAGCTCTATTCTTGAAAGGATCAGAATACCTTCGATACCCTAAAGACATTTTCAATACAATACAATAGTAGTGGTATGGACTCTATTGAAATGTTGAGACCTATGGCGTAATTATCACTTCTATTAATGTTATAGTCTGTCTTTTTTTAAATTAACACTCTGTTATGTAATTCATAGTGGTATTCTATAGCGTTCTTAGTGGTATTCAGTGTTCATATAGTGATACCGGATATACACGGTATACAGTTTATTTTGTTGACACTACCCATAATTATATACATAATATTATATCTATATGACGCATGGTGGTTAGGCAACATGGATTGTACTACTGTAGTTGGTAGCAGTACCTACATTTGTATATCCACGTATTTGTTTACCCATTTATGACTGGCATCCTCGGGGAACCCTCCTATAGCTCTGAGGATTTCATGGCAAACAAACACATACAAAATATATATGCTCATCAATAAAATCATAATAGATACAGTGAAATTTGAATTAGCAAAACAATCCATTTCATATATCGGTCCAAAAATCTGGAATGAACTTCCAAATTATTTAAAGAATAAAATGTCAAGACACACGTTTCGTAAATTGTTGAAAGATTATTTGTTAGACTCGAAATGATTATTTTCCATTTGTATGATGTTCGGCATTCTTGATTCTGTATGAGCACGTACAGTATGTGTATATGACAACTGCGTTGTCTGTCGTGCATATCATTTTGTGCTATCACTAGGGCAGTTTATGACCAATACTAGACAGACAATTCCATCTCGTTCTGGAGGGGTCCTTTCATATTATGACGTCATACTATCCCCTCCATCACGAGTGGTGAGTGAAACAACAAACGAGGAAAAGGACTGATTTATCGGTCTAGATCAATATATTCTGCTGAATCACGTATGTACGGATGAAAGTTAAATTCACGTATTTGTTTATGCGGCCTTCCCACTGTCGTGCGATCCGTTACGAACGCCACGATTGGCCATTCGTAGCTGATCGTGGGAGTTATCGTGGTGATCGTATCAGATATTATCAGATCGTAAAGTCAGTCGTGGCAATCGTGTTGATCGTAGGAAATTTTTGGAACGGTTCAAAAAATGTCTACGATCAACACGATTAATTATCAATCGTCATCGTCGCGTCAGATCGTATTGGATCGTCACAAAGCGCATCTAATCGTGCTTCTAAATCGTGGTGATCGGGATCAACCTTGAACAAGACGAACACCACGCTCTGTTAAGATGAGATCTCCCACGATCTGTCACGATCTATGACGCTCTGTTGGGTACCATTGTTCACGACCTAGCACGAATGACTCACGAGCAGATACGAGTTGATACGAGTATATGCGAGTATATATGATAAGTCACGCTTTTCACGTACGTACACGATCTGTTATGAGATCTCGCGCCCATATATATACCGGACAAGATTGAATGCGCCTCATTCAGCGATCTACACTTAAAGCGAGCACATCGTCACTATCAACTTGCTCTTGCTTGTAATTTTGAAGCCTTTGAGAGATGCCACCCAATGGTACAAGACGCAAGAAGGGAAAGGGCCAGACTATCCCACCCCTGAGCCTGAACCAGTCCAGCCAGAGGCAGCACCAGAGGAGGATGAGGAGACCACCCCCACCCAGAAAGCAAAGAGAAAACAAACAGTAACTGCCTTCTCTGAAAAGCAAAAAGAGGAGATCATCGAGTTCCTCATGAGAAATGAGGTCCTCTACAGCAAACGCCTTGCGGGTTTCAAGGATGTCACCCAGAAGGAGGATCTTACTGTTGATCTTACGATAAACACTACTGTGGCGCAACTTAAAACATGGTACACAAGCATGAGGACCATGATGGGCCGGCTGAAGAAACGCGCCAAGAAGAGTGGGTCAGGAGGAGATGTCATTACTGACATGAACAGCACAGAGACGTGGGTGTGGGATAAGTTCGCCTTTTTGATCTCTCACATTGAGACGGTGGATGCCAGAAATGTGGCCTCCTTTGCAGCAGCAGCAACAAGTGCCGCATGGCGTCATGAGGTAGTTCCTGAGTGCGAAGGCGTCATCCCCCAGGATGAAGAAGGGCATGTCTTGGTGACCATCAGGGCTTGCAGTCAGAGGGCAGGGTGGGGGAGTCCTAGGGCTTCCTCTTCCAGGCCGTGGAACAGCTCAGAGTCGCCAAATATCTGAGCATCTGACATGTGTCATTTTCCACCAAGCTCGATCCACACAAACTTGCAATCTGCATCCACCATCGCCAGGATTGGTATAAAAAAACCTTTGTAATTGTAGTACAAACTGCCAGTGTGGTGTGGCTTATTTAGGGCCTAAATGGCGTGGGGGATGTTCCATATCTGATTTAGCTACGGCTGTCCAGGTTTCAGGGGTCACAGGTAGGCTAAACACCTCATCAGCACTGCCTGACTGCAGCTCTCCTGGCCCTTTGTGGTTTGGTTGTGGCTGGTCTGGCGGCTGCTCGTCTTCTTCCTCTCTGGCGATAATGTGAGCATACAATAATACAGCAAATGTCACGTTGTCATCATCCTCAACTTCTGCCATCATCAATGGTTGTGGGTTGCAGTGTTCACTATGTAGAATTTTTCAAGAATCAATAAAGTCCATGCATGGTCAGTCGGGCTGTATATATATCCGTCGGGGTCCAATCGTAGCTCAAATCGTGATCACTCTTGATCCTCATCGTGAAAGACATCGCGACCACAATCGTATCCTATCGCAACAGAGCGCATCGGTTCGTGATGAACGTATCGGAAGGTATCCTAACGTATCTGCACTTACGTACCCGATCGTGATGATCGTGTAACATCGAGACCCAATCGTGGACTCAATCGGGACAATCCTATCGGAACGTATAAGATCGTATCTAAACGGGAGACCAGATCGTGACAGATCGTGTGAGCTGAAATTTACCAATCGTGACCATATCGCATCCAAGCGCACCAAATCGCACCAGAACGTATCGACTCGCATCCCTTCGTATCCAAACCTGAAATTTCAGGGAAGTTCCACGATCAGCTACGAATGGCCAATCGTGGCGTTCGTAATGGATCGCACGACAGTGGGAACGCCGCATAAACGGGCATCCTCGGTGCTCCTACAGCTCTGAAGGATTTCATGGCAAACAAACACTTAACAAATCATAATCATAATCATAATAATCATAATAATCAAATCATAATAAAGGCAGTTTATGATCAAAACATTCTGCTGAATCATGTATGTACGGATGAAAGTTCAATTCACACATTCAGTTCAGTTTATTGTTGATATTATATCAAGAGGGTGGGAAACACCACAGTGGACCTTGCAGAGAGGTCCATTAACTTTGCAGATTTCATTTACACTTTGTTAAATTCAAGCAGAAATAAATCAGCTTTAGGGCCTATTGCTTTGTTCACATTAAAAAGAAATAGAAAAAATGTTTATTGCCACATCTACATTTTTATGATAGCATAATTGATCGTATTGATGTTTGAACGCTTGAAAAGGAACAATTAATTGTGTAGATTTCAATCATATTTTGCTAAATGCAAACATACATTAAATCAACAACAACAACAACAACAACAACAACAGCAATAACTTACGTTCGCACATGATTTCTAGCGAAGGGACGAAGTAGGTAGAACATACGTAACCGATCGTCCCGCACAGATAGATGGCCGCCAAGAAGTTGACTACGAGCGCGCCGTTGAGTCGCTGTTCGTTCGTGAAGACCCCCTCGGGAAACTTTGTGATGCCCCTCTCGGTGCAGTTGGCGTCGGTGTCGTTGTCCGCATCATCGTCGCCCAGATCGAGAAAGAGAAGGCGCCGCGATCGCGATAGACTTTCCCTTGCATGACCTGATCATTAAAAAACAACTTGAAGACTATTAAAGGAATATAGTTGAGTTTTGGTATAGAGGGCGCTACACAAAATAATTTGTTGTGAGATAATGAAAAACTGAGTGTAAAATTTGAAAAAGCATATGATTTTAATGACAGAATAAACTTTATTTGATCAAAATCGGTTCAGAAATGGCTGAAATATCCATAAATATAACCATTTGTAATAATTGTGGGGCCCCACAATTATTCGATAATTTTGAGCTAGGCGTTAACAAATGTTTAAAAATGCTTCCTCTTTTCAAAAATGTACAAAAGCGGTTTTTAAATAGTTGTTGATTATCTCTCTATCTAATCACTATTTCACCAAAACATCACATGCACAATATTTGATTGTAAATGGTTTAAACCAGTGAGTGTTTAGAGAGCGTCCTCTTTAGTTTTAACCCCTTGACTACGGGAACCAAGTGGGTTGTGTACAAAGGGAACGGGGCTTTTTACTTAGTCATTTGTAAATTTGCATTCCTATCGAGCATGGTGGAGTTATAAATATTAGTTTGTATATAATGGTGCAGGTTTTAGTTACTTAAATTCAGTTTGATCAAAACTGTACCCTCTTTACCAGAACTCAACTATCCCTTTAAGCTAAATTTGAACATAAAACAGTTAAAATAATACATTTGCGTCATCGAGCGAATGTGAAGACTTGTATAGAATCTTATGGAAATTAGTGATACACATCTCGATGTAATTATTACGTTATTAAAGATTCCATCGTTATCCAGGGCGATGTCCAACGCGCCATTGAGTAAAAAGGGTGAAGCAGCGTGAATCGATAATGTCATTTATGTAAAACTATTGTTTACTGAAACAAAACTTTAGTAAGTGGACTTCGTCAGAGTAGTAAAATAAACAGAGAGATATAAAATAGTCAAACCGAAATCAGAACAATTTACATTCTTTAATAGGCAAGAAAATACAAACAAGTTTAAATTTCATAAAAATAAATACACAAATAACAGTTATTATAATATACAGTAAGATTATTTCGACCTAAGATTGATCACGGAATCATGAAAACCTCTATACACTTTTTCAATTATGAAATCTGTACCCATATGTCTGAAATATTGTTGATAACAACGTTAACGTGCATGACGTGAAGCAGCAGTACTTGGTTATATGACCAAAATATAGATATTATGGATTAATATTATTCCTTATTTAAATAACTCATTTACGACTGGATGAATAGAAGGGTAAATGAATGAATGAAAGGGTGAATGGATGGATGGATGGATGGATGGATGGATGGATGGATGGATGGATGGATGGATGGATGGATGGATGGATGGATGGATGGTCGGATGGATGGATGGATGGATGGATGGATGGATGGATAAATGAATGAATGAATGAATGAATGAATGAATGAATGAATGAATGAATGAATGAATGCATGAATGAATGAATGAACGACTAAAATGAATGAATGAACGAATGAACGAACGAACAAACAAACAAACAAACAAACAAACAAACAAACAAACAAACAAACAAACAAACAAACAAACGAACGAACGAACGAACGAACGAACGAACGAACGAACGAACGAACGAACGAACGAACGAACGAACGAACGAACGAACAAACAAACGAATGAACGAAAGAAGGAACGAAGAACGAACGAACAAACGAAAGTACGAATGAAGGAACGAACAAACGAACGAATGAACGAACGAACGAACGAACGAACGAACGAACGAACGAACGAACGAACGAACGAACGAATGAACGAAAAAAGGAACAAAGAACGAATGAACGAAAGAAGGAACGAAGAACGAAGGAACGAAAGTACGAATGAAGGAATGAAGGAATGAATAAATAAATGAATTCATGAACAAACGAACAAACGACCAAACAAATTAATACACGAATGAAGTATAACTTACCATTATGGAGCCCCTGATCGCTAAGTTTCCCTTGTCCAAAATATTGACTCCTCGTAAAATACGCCAATCCACCAGATAATAGAATCACCATTGATACTGTCCATCTTATAAAGGTGATGCGATGTAGTCTTTTGCTAGATTTTTCGGCCATCCTTTATTTCAAAATGTAAATTTGAGGACAAGTTTGTCTCCTTTTCTCTACTCGAAAATAATATCCGTGGTTCATTAATATAATCGTTCAATTCAAAGTCAGCTTAATTCAATGGTTAAACTTGTAACGGTACAAAGGGTGGTCGTGGTATGCATAGCATGACGGTGCATTATTAGCATCGTTCATATCGATGTTGTTATCACATGAGAAAGGTGAAGACAGTGAATATCAACGAATACTTGCAAATATTCGAAGATCTATCCGAGTCACATCGCTTACGCTCAGTTAAAACAAATTACCAGCTGTAAATTCAAAGTTAATGGTGCAGCATCATCTTGTTTTCATAAAGCACATCAGACTGGAAATAATACTAGAAGTAGTAGTAGTAGTATAATCCTCACTTGAAATCTAATATAAATATGATAAAGATAGCGAAAAGGGCAAAGGTAAAAGCAAACACACATGTGAACAGATAAAAGTAATGGTAAGGGTTCAATATGATGTATCTGCGAGGCTCCTGGGAAGCTTTCAATCACTATCAGCTACAACATGTGAATATAACCTCGACAGCTAGCGCATTATTTTTTGTCCATAAAAGTATCATCTCTTCATAATTATACCGCGAAATCCGTAATACATATAAAGTGAGGTACATACATACATAAGTCACATGTGGTGTAAAGAGGTTCAACGGTTGAAAATTCTCGTACATGTCCTGGTAATGATATATTGCAGCAAAAATGAGATGTGTACCAGACTGCTCAATTAAAATGCATATTCCATTATATACGGTTCAGTATCAAGGTCGATTATCGATTCCTTGATTAATGTGGAAACGCTAGATCAAACAGCAGAACGAGCTTAATAATTATGCCCCAACAATAAACAGCTAGAGGGCTGAGCCTTATAATACCGTCATGACCGTGCACTCTTCCGTCAACATGATCAACAAGATCCGTGGATGAGTATAATTCAACATATCATATTATACGAACGTCTAGTAACCCTGAGATCGCGGCGGCTTTATATGTTGTTTTCAGCGTAAAGAGATTGGCATAGGCACTATAAAAAAATAATAATAATGAGGGTACTCGATCATTATCAGACAGTACAGGGTTCATTCAATCATGTACAAAGATAAGAAAACATAATAGAATTTATTCAGATTTTGACGTCTATATGCTACTGTCTGATTGTTAATATTGTATCCGCCTATCATGTGTCGTCAAATCCGCTCGCTGAAGAAGGCTTGACTGTGAATGTGATATGATATAAATTATAATCGTTCCACTCGCGAACTAAGTAAATACGTTACGGTGGTAATTATGATTTTATCACAATTGATATACGATGCATGCATGATTGACTCTAGCATATAAATTACTGTATAGTAGCAGAGGCTGTTTATATATACCTCACATACACACCCCTCAATGACAGCTGTACGAACCCGGTGTAATATAGCTATATACTATGGAGCATGCACAACTGCGGGATAACCATGGACCCTATACTAGTCCATGCTCTAACCTTGTTTATAATCGCGATGCACGCAGCCATCATTTTACTTGATAGCCATGCACTCAATAGTAATCATTTTGTCGGTCAACTTGCATCCATCGACCTTGATCTAGTTCTAAGGACTAATGTATAAGGTCCGGACGAACACGAGCAAACTATACTTTATAGAGACATTCGGCTGCATAATGTATTTCCCGCCATGCAAAGACCGACAAGAAAGTCTCTGTTCCGATTCCCGCCATATTGCCCTTCCGCATCCAAATAACAACATTGAGAAAGGAAGACGTGTAATAATGTACCCTTGAAGGTGAGCGAACCGGATCGAGGAGACTGCTGAGGATTTGACCATGTTGACCCGGGCCCGTATTCACAACTCCGCTAGACTTGTTCCATGCTAAATCATTTTTAGCTGAACAACAAACATTTGTCCGAGTTCTCAATTAGGGTTAGATGGGTTTAGCCATAGATTATAGGTACCTACTACGTTATACCCCAGTTAGTCACTATGATCATGTGTGTTAAATACATAGCCTACATCATCCAAAATGAACTTTGAGTTTTGGTATAGAGGGCGCTTCACACAATAATTTCGTTGTGAGATTTCATTTTTTTTTTCATTTCAAAGACTTTATTTTCTGCAATCAAACAAATCAGTTACAACAAATATGGATAATAATATAAAACATAAGGTATGCAAACAATATACAAAATATAGAACTAAATTGACATGAGTAAGAGTAAATTATACGTTGGGCGATTGCGCGTATAAAGAAAGAAAGCAGAAGGTCGCCGTTATAAGCAAAAGCTTGAGCAGACGGTCAACCGAGCTAAAATACAATGAGTTGTGAAATATTGGCTAAGTAACAAAAAGAGGGGGGCCATGATACTCAAATGATATATATTTCAATTAAATATGAATATAGACAGTTGGATTCAATATAAATAATTATAGAATTAGCATATGAATCTCATCTTTATAAGGCTACTAATTATACGTTCATGACAGAGATAAGAGAGAAATTAAACAAAAACAAGTGTGCGAGTGGTGCGTGTGTGTGCAAGTGCAAGTGTCATCATGCGCCAACATGTTGGATCATCATTATTACTATGTAACGTCAGACCAAAATTTAATTTAGTTTCTAAAGTTTTACAAAGAACGTTTTTATTTGTTTGTATATTTATACATTATATTGTGAAATAATGTGGTTTTTTAGTGTAGCTTTAAATGAATAGAGAGATGTACATTGTTTAATATGTCTAGGGAGTGCATTCCAAATGTCTGGACCATGATATCTTATGGACTTATGCGCTAACAAAGTTTTAGGATTGTGTAAATGAAAATCAGTACAAATACGCGTTGGGTATGAGTGAACATGGGAATTAGGAATAAATACGTCATGAAAAAGAGGAAGTGAATTTTGTGTGTATTTAAACATACAAATTGCTGTTTGATATAAGTGCAGATCACTCACTTTTAAAATTTAATCTATAAAATAACGGATTTGTATGAGCTAAGTAATTAGAATGAGTACAAATCCTAAGTGCTCTTTTTTGCAAGAGAAAAATTATATTAATCTTAGTTATACTACAGTTCCCCCAAACTACATTGCAGTATGTAAAATAAGGTAACACTAATGCATTATATAATGTATAAAGTATTTTCTCGGGTACAAGGTCCCTCATTTTACCAATTACCCCAACTGCCCTTGAAATTGATGTTGTAATATTATTTACATGATCATTCCAAGTAAGCTTTGAATCCAAAGTTATACCTAAGAATTTAGTCGATTTCCTTTCAACTATAGAAATATCATCAATAACAATGTTTATAACCTGATCAAAGTGTGTTTGGGAAGCACACAAATTTATAAAAACATGTTTTTATCTAAATTAAGGGACAATTTATTGCATTTAAACCATGTTGGGACTTTAACCTTTTTTTCTTCTTTTTTTGTAACCACATCGGGTATTCTTTATTTCAAAATAATATCACAAATCAGTATATAATTACAAACAGAACAGATATAACATATCATTCACAAGTAACTAATAAATCGATTCCAATCATGGAGATCTACAAAATAATAAGCGTTGTTTTTGTTTATTCTTTTCAATTTGGTATCTTTTTTCTATAATTAAACGAAAAGTATGAATAAAATCATTTTCTTTAATTCTTTTTCCATTTTCATAAGTAATTATTAATCTATATATCGAAAGTAACGCATAATTTAATGACAAGTCAACTAAGTTTGTTTTCTTAAAATCATATCCTATAATAGTAATTTTTGGATTTATAACAAAACTATTATCGTACAAATATTGTTTTATAACATTTTCTAAATATCTCCAAAACGGAATTATGCTTCTACAATAAAAGAACATGTGAATCAATGAACCAAGTTGAGAACAAAACGGACATTCATTACATTCATTAATGTTCCATTTGTACAAATTATCTATGGTGTGATCAAAATATTATACATGAAATTAAAATTAAATTGAATCAATGTAGTATCTTGTATTTGCTTAAGTTTAAACCCCCATATATGATTCCAATCAACTAAATCATCTAAAATCATAAATTCTGTCCAATATTGAACGGCTCTTGAAACTTCGACTGTATTTAAACGTAATTGTTGGTAAATAATTCTTGATTTAATTTTAGGAGATATATTTGTATTTTCAAAAATATAATCATTTTCATTCTCATTTACTGTGTCGGACACAAATGTTTTAAATGCATCTATATCATTATTTCGTAAATGTATTGACCATAAATTATTTATAACAAAACAACACTTTCCATATTCTGAATTTTCATCTAATATACCCCCTACAAATAATATACCTGACTTGATCCAATTATTAAAAATCAACATTTCACCATTATATCTTATGTGCGTATTCAACCACAACATTTCTTTACTTATTTCTTCACTACTATTCAAAGCAAGTATATCTTTAAAATAAAATAATTCTTGTTTATACCAAAAGTAAGTATATAAAATATCACAATAAAACCCTGGTAACTTTCTTCGTAATGACAACATACATTTAGGATCACATCGACAATTTAAAACTACTTTAACTGCACCAATCTTTTGTAACCAATATTCAAAAATCCATTTCCATTTTCCTTGTGTAACATCAACAAATTTACTAAACCATTTCAATTTTACGCTATTAAAATACATCGAAAGATCTATCATATTTAGCCCCCCCCCCCCTTCGAGGTGTCATTTATTACATTTGATTTTTTGACTCTCGATACAGAACTGCCCCAAAGAAATTCAAACAGTAATTTATCAATTCTTTTTATCATATCTACTGGACACAAAATAACATGCGCTGTATAAACCAATTTTGACAAAATGAATGTTTTCAAAATTATAATTTTACCTTTATACGTTAAGTATCTATTTTTCCACATATCCAATGTTCTTTTTATCTTTAAAACTTTATCTTCAGACCAATTAAAATCTCTACTAATTTGCTTACTTCTAGAAAAATAAATCCCTAAACACTTTACAAAACTATCTTCCCATGGAATGTCTAACACATTTTCTACCGGTTGACATTTTCCTAACCACAAGGCTTTAGTCTTTTGTTTATTCAATACAACTCCAGCTTTCTCCCCGAATTCGTCTATTAACTGTATATTGCTATATTTCCCGAGTTTATATTCTTCATAAATAGAGTCATATCATCTGCTAACTGGCATATTTTAATTTCTTTATTTAAATGTCCTATTTCAATACCATGTATATTATTATCATTTCTTATTTTATTTGCTATTACTTCTTTATAACGTTAAAGTGATTTAAAATGAAATAAGCAAATGACAGGGGATAGAATATGGCTGAGTCACCTAAAAACCCATGTCGCCAAGACAAAATTGTTCAGTTTTTCAAGTTTGGTACAGATATAAGAGTAAACAGACGCAGAACAAGCGCGGTTTAATGACAGCAGCACAAAGTTCAATAACATGTAATAAAAGTGTTGATGTTCCCACTTCATTTGAAATGTTGATGCCCATTGGAAATGTGTCGCCAAATCTACTGAAACATAGTAGACAGTAGTTACTGTTATTATACTAAATAATAGGATATGCTTAGATGCTGACATCTGTACAATTAGCTTGTTGTTCTAACGAATAGAATATTGTATACAAGTAAAAACATGTTCGAACGTCAAGATACAAAACAAATGTGACTGGGAACATATGAAACATACAGCATAAAAAGGTAGATTTATGAGGTGAAACATACGGGAGTTTTTCTTATCTGAATACTTCAATCGTACATATCTTTGTAACGAAAGGGAAATTTGAAAAACCGAAACCGGTCCCATGATTTTATTGTTAATACGAATACAACAAGGTATGATGGAACCGCTAGAATAACAATTTTATTTTGAGGATTTGGACAATGTTACTAAGTCCCTTTAAGGGTCAGGTGAGTAACCAATTTCAAGGCCATTTCAAAAACACTAAATGTAACTTAATACGTTACTCATAGTGACACTTACGTTACGTACGGCCCGGTCACATCATTATTGCCGTGTATCTTTAATGGACGCCCGACTAGATACGAGGTTCAAAAATATTTTGTAATGGTTTTCTACACACTTTGTTGCTTATTTTCATGATTGCAGCCTTCAATTACCATCTTTAAAGCTATAGCTATAGCTCTCATGTGAAATGTTGAGGGTATATAACGTAATGTTACACCTCTTTATTAAAATTAAGCACAGTATTCTTGCAGAGTAGATATTACGTGATCATATTTTCAGATTATAGTACTCTTATTTATGTCCTTTAGATTGGCATTGAAAATTAACGTTCCGCAAAAACTTTATTTTGTTCATTTTTCTGACTTTTCAATTGTGCCGAGATAGTGGTTCTGGCCGTACATACATGAAATACGATCATTATTAACTTAACATGCTTAACGCGCGAATATAATTCAGGCATTATGATCCACATCACTTTTCGGGCCTCTTTTACTATTGCAGTAATTGTTGTCAAAAAGAGGCCCCGAAAAGTGACAAATGAATTGGGCCCGGCTTATTGGCCTATATTATATTGCCGGTAAAATAAAATCCGTTAGTATAATCTGGAGAGAAAAAAAGTTTAGGCCTAGACCGAAAATCAATATCTGATTCGATGTGTGTTCCAGATTGACACCTACCTCACACTTCGTTTGGTTCCACCCCGGTTCCACAGAGAAGGGCCATCTCCTGCACTAGGACTTAGAAGAAAACAAAATCAGATTGTTCAAAGAATAATCCTATTTTACGGAACTTTGGTTATCCCTGACTGAACATCAACTATGTAAAGCTCCAACATTATAATAGCTGAGCATCACCAACTCAGGTACTCGGAGGCGTGCATATTATCTCATATGACTTTTATCATGTTTATCCACAACAATGATAAGCGTATATACCCTGTGAATAGTATTCACATCTTCGTATCAATGAGGTTTAATTTCACCTTTGCTTGTTCGTATTGACCGTTAAAAAACCCTGTCTCTGCTCTGACTGTTCCACCATGAATGTTCACTGCGTTTAGCTCCACTGCTCGTCTAGGTAGTGCAGTTACACGTGCATGGTGTAGGAACTCAAAATCCCATTTTAAAGTTGGTTTCTTATTGCTCCTGTAAATATTCCACACCGCGCTTCGATCAGCTTTCCCAGAAGGTAACCGAGCCAAATGCGTTTTCAAATGAACTCCAAGAACTATATAGCACAGCGCAGTTTAGTCTGATGAACACCCAGGCACATTGTAATCCACTCACGTAATGAGTAGAGAAAACATTATATATTTTTAGCAACAGAGTCGACAGAGTCACAAACCTACTTTTCTCTGCAACTTCCCACACAAAATCATTCATCTGTGTAGCAAATCCAACAATCAACTAACCATGCTATTGCTACAGTCACAAATGGTCCGATTTGGGCTACGGCGCCCGTACGATGCCACTTTTAGGTGAAATCTTACGGGAATCTTGCGGCGCCCGCACGGGTGCTGTGGCTATCGTACGGTCGCCGTTGCATTTTTCCTCGCCGTACGATGTCAAAAATTTGTTTAACGCGGAGTTAAAACAAAAAATGCATCGTACGATTTTTTACTTGCCGTAAGCCCGTAGACACAGCGTAGAGAGCTTCGCACGGGCACCACAAGGGCATCGCACGGGCACAGCACGGACATCGCAGCCTTTTTTTCGAATATCGTACGATTTTGAGACAGAAAATTTGGCCACTCAAATCGTACGGGTACCGTGGAGTCACCGTAAGAGTACCGTAAAGCCCGGCGCAGACAGAGCCGACTCGACCCGATCCGACTGGTTTCAATCAGGCTAGAGTTGGGCCCGGTCGGTTGGAGCAGATTTATCGTGTTGAATCGGCCCCAACTGGCATCCGACTGTCTCTCGACTGGCAAGATGTGTGTCGCGAGGCACTGAAAACTGAGCCGATCGGAATGACAACCAGTCGAGTCGGCTCTGTCTGCGCCGGGCATAAGGCACCCGTACGGGCACTTAGTTTGTGTTCACGGGGGCCGTGCGATTTATGTTTTATTTTAAGACAAAGGTCGTCGTACGGGGCCGGAGAATATGTGACTGCTACTCTAAAATACCACAGACATCGTACGATATCACGATTTCCCAAAATCGTAGAAAATTTGTGACCGGACCATCCGGACCATTTGTGACTTTAGCATATCAGGGCGATTTTTGTTTCTTCTTCTTCTTGTCTGCAGTATGTGTAATCTAATACAGGCATGGTACTTGTTTTAATTCAATTCGATTCAGTACAATTCCCCTTGGGGAATTGCCATCTTTATTTCCACTATTTAACAAATGTTTAATAAAATGATATGAAATAAAATAGAATACGAGAAAAGCATGACATATATTACGCAGTAAGAAAAAAAAATCCATGGATACTCACATTTGGGGTAATATAATGAGCAAACACTATATATTTTTGTGAGGGGGATTTCGGGTTTGAGGGAATACGGAGCGACCAATTAGTCATGTTTTATTATTATTATTATTTTCAAACACTGTATACATAAATCTCTTCATTCAATGTGAAAAGACAAAAAACAATGAAAGATTTAATTGAGTTTGGGATTTCAATTTGGTACTTCAAGTGCACTTATTTACGGATCTGTTCCTAATTTCTACAATCATAGACAATCGATTGTAGATATTTCAACCAATATTAGTATTTCAACCAATAGGAGAGTATTTCACTACATGTTATGCATCATCATACCCCCCCCCCCCCCCAATTATTTGAAGACAAATATCAATTGAAAACATGAGGTGAAAATCCATGCGCAAATAAAGAGAGAAATAAGGTTTGCCCCCAAATATTCGCCTGCCCCCCCCCCCCCCCCCCCCCCAATCAGTCCAACCACGCTACGCCATGCACTGGGATAATAGCGCGCCGTCTTGTATGTGATTTTCTTCAATACCCTTCGATAGGGTGACATGAGAAATAAAACATTAAACATTGAACTATTTACTAAGAAGCGCATTATACGCTCAAATAAAATGAGAAGTTATATACCCTTTTATCTCCGGCAATAATGAAAAACACCGGCGTCGTATATCTGTGATTGCAAAAGTGCCTTCAAATTGATTATTTTGGCAATAAATGTGTGAAATAACTTAACGGACGGTATATGTATAGCGATACAATTCAACCGCACCGAATTCACTTGGGTGCTGCTATAACCAGGCATGATCAGTTGGTGCAGTTCAAACCCGCACACTTATCATGTGCACCGTGTCAACTCCCTGGGGGGCATAATCAGCTCGATATAATTATGGTAATGCAAGAGCGATACAGGCTATTTAACACTCGACCAAATATATCCACTATTGTATCATATTGGATCTAAGGTGCCCCCTCCCAAAACTAACCCAAAACTAGTTTCTCGTCCCTATTTTTTGAAACAGGAGGATGAGGGCATTTTTTTTTTCTTCTTCAAATTTGGCCTAGCAAGACGGCAGATTGCCTAGTTCCAAATAATTTTGGCGCCGGACGGCCGCCCCCCATGCCCCCCCCCCCCCCCCCCCCCCCCCCCCCCCCCCCCCCACTTCCGGCGCCTATGAAATAGGGTTAGATTTTTTCAAATGCCCCTTTAGTATCACGATATCTATCATTTAGCTCAAAAGCGTTAACAAACGGTCATAAACCTCATAAACGTCCGTTGTAAAAGCTGACGCATATTTTCGCCTTTTTAACCAGGAAAGCAGTGTTCTTTTTCAATGAAACTTTCACACATCATTCGGACATATCTTACAATGATTTTGGTACAGGATTGAAGTCTCAAATGTCATTTTGTGCAATATCTGACACATGGGCGTCGATACTTACGTAATACCCATTCATCAGGGGGGATGGATGAATGGATCATCCCCCCCTGATCAATGGGTATCAATGACAGATCGACGCCCGTGATCTGACACTTTATACAGGCCTCACTTTAAGTGATATTTTAAACACCAATTTCAAATGTGTGCGTATGTGTGTGTGTGTGTGTGTGTGTGTGTGTGTGTGTGTGTGTGTGTGTGTGTGTGTGTGTAGGTTCGTTTGTGTTTGTATATCGGTATAATCATGAGGTAGATGATTTAAGTCATGCTTTCTTAAATTATATCATATACAATTTTCTTCCAAGGTATGCACCAGATTGCATTATTTCGAGTGTAAAATTGCAAAAGCTCCCTACCCTGGGAGGGGGATACCCCCTCCATACCCCCTCCCACCCTTGGGCGTATCACCCTTGGGCGTATCACGCCCTCGGGCTTGGTCGCACCGCTCTCTCGCAAAACAGATCTACGCCATCTACGTGTTTTAACTGACCAGTTGGCATGGGTATGGCGAGATGCGGTCAACCGTGTAATGTCTGAACCTTCACAAACACACTCACACACATGCACACGCAACGAGCTTTTGTGCGTCTGGCGCCAAGTCCAGCTAATAACTAGAAAGTTATAAAGAAGGGTCGATATAAAAAGTCACAATCCTGTTAAAGGAGAAAATCAAAGAAAACCCCTAAATATGACGATATTCATATCTACAGAAAGCTTATAAGCCATAGAATGAGCTTGACTGACATTCAAACAATATAACGCTTCCATAAAAGCGAAATTAGGGTGAAAACATCACCCTATTCCCAGGGACAAATTCGCTCAATCGCTACACGAAACGGCCTTTAGCTGTGACGTAAGAACCGGGCTTGAAGCCCAGGCGGCTGCCGCGGTTAGTATGTAGATAATCGTATAATATACCAGGCTGGAAAGACAAGCTTCAACTTATGTGCTATTTTTCCCTTACCAAGAATAAATTATAATACTACATTGTTTGTAATTTGCTTCTCATTTATATTTTCATCATGATATTCCAACAAATGTATTGTTTGTGACAAAAAAGTTGAAAAAGGTGAAAAAAGAAGGGGAAACTATACGACTGTCGTGCAGTAGGCCTGCACAGATTTGGGAGCAGGCAATTTTTTACCAACATATAGTTTCACTTTGACATATCAGATGGAGAATTTACCACTTCCATTATGGAAACAAACAGTTAATAATCATTATGAATCAAATGAAATTAAAAAAAAACGAAGAATAGTTATTACTTTAGTCGATCTATCATGGCTAGTTTCATGGTTTAGGTGGAAAAGTCGAGTGAATTAGATTCGCGATCTCCTGTGTTGTTGCGATTCATCCGCGATTTCTCTGAACATTGGCAGCTGCATTACCTATACGGCTGATAGCGCTGGCGGATTTACATTTCCTGCGCGCGCATCAAAACAAACTAGTGCACGTGTTAGCTAGCTAGCTTGCTCCTCCACGGATGTACTTCAAAGTCCATTAACAGGCTGTTTTGTTGAAATTCTTCGTCCATGTTGAACTGTCAGATGTAATTCTAGAGCGAGATCGTGATCGTGTGGTGGACTGTAGAAAGCTTCAAATATATAGCGCATACGCTGGAACTACTTTTAGTTCAATAACATACACAATATGCATAGTATACGGCCGGGTATACGATCGTGCGCTTGCATGTATTTCTCGATGGACGAAACTTTTACGAAACGAAACAAAACGGTGAGAAATACACTATTCTATGTAATTATACCAGTTATTGACATTGAAATGGATAAGAAATATTATATATTGTTATAACAAAGGCAATTCTAGCTCGGAACATGATTCTACTAGGTTATTTTGTTTTGAAACACAGCTATAATAGATTTGTTTTTCATACTATCTCCGTGTACATATGAACACAATTCGGCAAAATGGTGAGTTGTAAACAATTATTTTACGGAGATTGACACTTTTTCTATGCCAATAATGACATGAATATTGACATTAGGATATGTTTCAGGACATGGGAGGACAACTGTGTGTCAGATATTGATTATTCAGGCAATATTCAATCGTTTTGAGAGAGTAGAACTGCGTCCACTCTATGAACATTTGCGTGTAGATCGCCGTTCGAGCTAGAGCTGTCGGGAGCGCAAAGCCCGGCTCTTACGTCACGCACAGAGCCACTTTGCTGTGCCGATTTCATGGTAAAGGGGAGGGTCAATTCACTAAAATTTTATTTTCATAAAACATGAAACTGAACACTTTCATGACTTGTTAACTGCACAAATTGCTTTAATAACTCATTCTATCATAAAATAAACCATAATAACTTGATTCTATTCCCTTTGAATTTCTCCTTTAATTCGTATAAGCTTTGATTTGGCTTTGTCCCATGCATAGGCCCCATCATTGTGTAATAACGTTCTCTCATTTTGAAAGGATGTGCAGTAAACCATTACAAGAAATTAAAGTACGGATTGAGATGGCAGCCCCCTCTAAGTATATAAGAATACAAACATATTCATAATAGGAGCGTAAACAAATTCGACGTGGTTGATTTGTTATGGTCTTTTGTTGCACTACTCTAAGAAGGAGACAAATTCTGAGGGATAATTGCCTTGACTTAATTAACACTCCTGAAGGAAGGGGAACTAAAGAGATCGATTTATCCTAAAAATGAATCAAAAACTGCCCGACATAATAATGACATAGACAAGATTCTTGTCGAATGTATCGCTTTTTATCCCTGCCTATAGCGGCCCGTGTGAGAAGTTAGGGATCAACAACCTGTCGTTGTTATTGCCAGGCGCGCCGGAAACAGTTTTGGATTGGGGGGGGGGGGGGGGGGGGCAAAGACCTAAGGGGGCTCACGATTTTTTTTGTGTAGGGGCTCATGTCCAACCACACTGGGTTGCCAACTTTGAGCCAGAGCTGAGAGTGAGACATTGCGAGGGAGCGAAGTGACTGAGCGGGGGAAGGGAGCTTTTGCATTTTTGGACTTGAAATTGTGCGATTTGGTGCATACCTGAGACAGATATTTCACATGTACATGTATGTCAGGGTAAAATAATCAAACATCATTATGTATGTATACACTTATGCAAAAAGTGTGGGGGGGGGGGGGGGGACATGTCCCCCCGTCCCCGCCTGTTGACGCCCATGTGCATTTAGGTGTCATACACAGTTCCATCATAAACCGGTATGTCACATTATGTATGATCGAACAACATAGCCTATACAGCCAAGAATAGAGTACAGAAGCCATGACGTCATAAAAACACTTTTTTTAGAATTTTAAAAAATACCGAAAATCAAAGGAATAGGTTACGTATTGGCTGAGATATGCCCATCCGAATGAATTTTACTTCAATAGGCAATCAGTGTTATGGTGCACTGGATCCTAAATTTAGGAACCAGTGCACTATAACACAGATTGCCCATTGACAAAAAAACATCATTCGGATGGGCATATCTTAGCCAATACGTAACCAAGGTCTTTGATTTTCGGAATTTGGACATTATTTATTATGCTCCAAATTTGAAAATTCTAAAAAAAATTGTTATGACGTCATTTATGACATCACACTTCACCACTCTATGAGTCCCGAGGGAGCGAAGCGACCGAGGGCTGGGGCAGAGCCAGAGGGGGGAGGGTTTGGGAGGGGGTATTCCCCTCCCACGGAGAAAATGTTGCATTTATATACTTGAAATGGTGCAATTTGGTGCACGTCACACGGGACCATACGCAAGTTTATATAC